>JADLZK010012338.1:0-218010 GCA_015847255.1 Hyparrhenia diplandra
TTAATATACAATTAAAATATTAATCATGCATCATAAGTCTGCAATGCATTCATATTAGTGAACCTTGATATGCATTAAGTAAAAATAAGTTTATTTATTTATTTATCAATTGTTTGTGCTTAGGGGTTAGAGTGATTTTATGTTGATCACATGTTTTTGATCTTATGTTGTGGTTGAATGATTGTTTTTATATTTGTGAATTGATGGTTTGAAATTTGATCAAATTCCATTTTGAATTGGATTTTGAAAACCCTAATTTCAATGTATTCTTTTTATCCCCTTTTTAATAATTTTTTTTTGGTTTATGCATAATTTGATCAAATTCCCAAAAGCCAAAGTGTTTATCTTTGCTTGAGGTACAATTTTCATATTTGGAGTTTTCAAAGTTTATTGGAAAATTTTAAAGAAAATTTAAATGTTTCAAAGTCCTTTTAAAACCCCGATTTACCCCCTTTTTTCAATTGCTCCCAAATTAGGTCAAATTTGGGAAAACTTTCAACAAACAACTTTGTAGATCTTTTTGAGATGCACAATTTTGGTGTTTTGAGTTTTTCAAGTTTAGTTCAAATTTTTGAAGTAATTTCAAATCCTTTTTGAATTTCAAATCGACTTTTCAAGAAGTCCATCTTAGAGGCCGAATTTGAATTTGCTTACGTAATGGATTTTGTAGATATCGAAAAGTTATGCAAAAGTCATTTTTGGAGATTTTTGAGTGTAGTTCAATTTTGAGAGTAATTTGAGAAATTTGGCGCTAGGGTTTGAAAACCGTAAATTGGGAGGGGGGAACCGCCATGCACAAAGGTAAAGCAAGCGATGTCGCCGGCCCTTCTTCGGGCTTCTCGCCGGCCCCCGCCGTCCGTCCGTGCCGACTCTTGCTTCGACGTGTCAATCGAGTTTGCCAACGTGTCCGCCGTCGTGTCGTGGGCCCTAGCTCATCGTCATCCAAGCGCCGCCATGAAGCGAGGGGCAAGCAGCCCCTCGCTAAATCGCCGCGTGGGCTGCGTCCACCGTTCTCCGGCCGCCCGAAGGTGACACCTCTGCTTCGAGGTGGCAAATGAGTCGCCATCGTGTCCTCGCCCGTCCCTTGCCTATCTGTCGCTGAGAGGAGGGCCCCCGACGTCGTTTCCGACTTGAACACGTCCGACGCCGGCCGACCACCATCGCCGTCTTCTATAAATTGAGGCCACCCGATCCATCTTACGCCTCTTGCTCTTCTTAGCCTTGTCGCAGCTTCATTGCGATTCAAAAGAACCAAAAACACCCGTCAATCGTCGCCGGAGTCAACGCGAAGCCATCTTCTTCCTCCGCCGGAGCTCGCGTGGTCGGGTCACCGTCGCCCGTCTCTCGGTGAGCTTCGTAGCAAACCAACTAGTGTTTCTGGTTCGCCTTGATCTCTAGTCATGGTGCGCTCTCTCTTTGCCATAGCCAAAGTCCCGTCGCACCGGAACGCCCGTCGTGGCCACCGGGAGTTCCTGCCGAAACCCATTTGTCACCGTCGCCGACCAAGCTCGAACAACCGTCGACCAAACCATCGTGAGCCCGTGTTCCCCGTACCCTAGCGCCGCTGTAGGACCTTTGATTTGAAGCTTATCGTGTTGGGATCGCCGGAGCGTCGGCGCAGGACGTGGTCGCCATGACCGCCGCGCCGCCTCCGTCGTGCTCCGCGTAAAGTCGGTTTAGGGCCACCAGTTGAGGATTCGGGTTCGCCCAGGTGGTGCTTAGGACTTCGCCCGGTATCCTCGCCCGTGGCGGAGAGATGGCTCAGCCGAGCCTCGCCGCCGTTCTTGCGCGCCGTCGGACCGCCATCGTCGTCGGTGGGTGTGCCCGGGTCTGTTGCCATCGCATCTGTGGTCTAGATCGATGGCCAGGTGTGTCGTGGGGTCACGTCAAACTGTCGTAATGGCCGGGAAAACCCGCCGCCGGCGGGGTCTGTCGGTTGCCAGCCGGCCCGTTGCATCAGTGGGCGTCGCGCTGAGCGGCCGGCCTGCCCCTGTTGGCCCCGGCGTGTGCGCCGAGGGCCGAGAGCCGAAGTCGGGTTTTAAATCGCCCGTGGCGGTTTTTCGTTTAAATATTTGTTTTTCAATTTCTCGTTTTAATGAATAGTCTTTGTTTCTTGTAAATTTTGTAGAAATTTATCCAGAGCTTAGAAAATTATGAAAATTTTTGTAGAAGCTGTTCATGATGTCCAGAATGTAGGAAAAATTTTCATATTTAAATTTTGAACTGTTTTGACCTAATTTAAAATTACCAACTTTAATTCAAAAAGGGATCTTTGGTGAATTTTATAAATTAATCTAGATTTCCAAAATTCATGAAATTTTATTTTGAACTGTTTTTATGATAGGACCTATCTGTAGAAAAAGTTTGGGGTCATTTTAAGATGTTTAAATTATTTTCTATTTGATGCTTTGTTTTATTTAGAGAAAGTAAATGTTATTTAGTGAAGTAATTTAGGGTTGGTTGATGAGTTAGAATCATACATGAATAAGATGGTCCTTGAGAACTCCTTAGGCAATGGTGATGATATCTTGCAGAGTAGTTCAACAAGTTAGTTTTGTTGGGTTGCAACTTTATCGTGAAGGAAAATTGTACTCAAGTTGTTTATCGTTTCATGCATTCATCGAGCATCATGTTTACCATTCCATCATGCTAAAGCATGCATCATCATCTACGTGTAGACTATACGAGAGTGAGTCGGATCGTGTTGATGAAGCTTTGGAGAAGGTGTAGTTATGGTTCGTGGTGATCAAACTTCAGGAGAAGATCCGTCCGTCGACAAGGATAATGTCAATTTTGACTCGGTGATCCGATTTGAATCTAACTTTTCGCAACATACGAGGCAAGCCCCGGATGCATTTAAACCCTTCCTTGTTGTTTTACAAAGCTTATTATCACTTATGTTATTTATTTGTTGCATTAGGTAAATAGGAGTTGAGTGATAACCTATTTGCCGCATGACCAACCTTGATTATTGAAATATCATCCTTATCAACTTTGTTTATTTAAAAGCGCTTAGTTGCTATGCCGCGTTTTTTATGATTAGTTTGTTGAAAATCTTTTACATATTTAAAATGTTCTTTGATAACTTATATCATGCTTAGTAGAGGCTATACTTAACTTGAGACCAGGACGGGACACGGGTTGTGTCTCTCGGTGGTTGAGCCGAGGTTCTCCCGGTCGTGCTTGTCCCGGCTCGTAATGTCGTTTAAGGACCGTTCGTTGGCTGGCCCTTGGATCATGAACTTTGCATACTGGCCACATACTTTGGGTAAACCTGATCTCGGGGTGTGCCAAATCGGGAACGATATAAACCAAGAGGAGTGGAGAGATGGCGGGAATACAAGATACCCTCGGTGGGTTAAAGTCCCGAGGTTGGAGGTGTATCTTGTATTCTCGGGTGGCGTGGGGACGGTCCCGTTTTGGACGAATCGAGAGATGGTTGATATATGCAAGCTTAAGTGCTACATATATCGTGTGGTGAGGTATCCTTTTTGGGTTACAAGCGGTTCGAATCGTCGTTGCTCCACAACAAAAGGAGACTTGATCCTCGCACCATCATCGTAGTTAAGTTATGGAACATTGGAGTTGGTTAAAATGATGGTTTGGATGGAAAGTAATTGCCTTAGTATATGATCACTTAGAAGAGAGGATTTACTAAAGTTGAAATAAAACTTTGAAAGTAAGGATCTACTCTTAGTAAGCTTTTATGCAAATTAAGTCCTTGATCTTGCTAAGACCTTTCCTTGATTCCCATAACCAAAGCATTCCCGAAGTCTTCGCCTCTTTTCTTTAGTCGGTTAAGTCTTGTTGAGTACTCCCGTACTTAGGGTTCTTTAACCCCTATTTAGGTGTCTTGACTCATGCCGTTATTAGAGGTTATGTCGGTGGGCTCGACATGATCTAGTTATCTCCTATAGTTCTGTTCTAGTTCCGCAATTAAGTTAAGTTTACTCAAATGTAACCTACTCACATTTGTAAATTTTATGTTATTATTCTTCCAGCATTTCGATTTATATTTTGTAACAAATGTTGTAATGTTGTAGCTACTCCTTTGTTGATCCTGGGTGTGAGGTGTAATCGGAGTTTTTCGATGACATCCGGACAGGCTTCTTAAGTTATTGGGTGTATACGCTTCGGCTTGTTAGAGGTCTTTGGGACAATAACAGTGTGTGTGGGTCCAATAATTAGGAGATTCTGTCACAAGCATTATTTCAAAAAAAAAAATAGAAAAGAAAAACTATCACATTTGGAGTTACTATGAGGGAGAAGAACTAGTCACGAGGTTTTGGCCACAGATTAAAAAAGAAAAATAAAAAATCGAGTTCTTGCGAAGGCCTCTGCAAGCATGTCCGCGGAAGGTTGTCCACGACACGGGGTCAACAGTCCGCGCTCAGTTGGGGCAGCGATAATGCGGGTGAGTTAAACCCCGGGCGGGCCGGTGCACTCGGGCGCAGTGGCGACATGACCGTTGCAGCGAAAAATTTAGGCCCTCCTATTCCTCGCGTGACACGTCCTGATCATATCCACACCCTTGCACGAATCCTTTGCGTATCCTACACACCTCGCTGTAGAATAGGGCCACGTGCGCCGCCGTCGTTCGTCCAATCCTTTGGCGCGAGGCCGCGCGGTGTGTGTCATTGCTACTGACCTGCACCGTTTTTTTACAACCACCTGCACCCATTGGGAAGGCGAGAACGAAAAGGCGATGCCTTTTTTTCCAAAGACGGGTCTATTTTTTTTCCCAGCGCTCTGTTCACTAATCATTTCAACTGCAATCAAAAATCCAAAACAGCACAAATTTGGAAAAAATATAACACAATGCATACTCAGGATCTTTCCAACATCATCCATACATATGATCGATCAAATTTAAAAGACCACTCTTTACTATTAACGACGAATAAACTTCGACACTCGCTTGCGGATCCTACACTCCTCGCTGCGAGAACTTGTGCGGCGACGGCTGGAATTCCGTCCATGCGCGCCAAATGCTACCGCATCGGTCTTGCCCTCTGCAGCAATGCCCGTCATAGCGGGCTCCGGTGGGGTGGGATCACGGTATTCTAGATGCCACACGTGTAATCAAGTTGCGGCGCAAGCAACCCCCACATTTTGGCGGATTTTAATAGAATGGAAGTTGTCGAGAAGGTCGCGTACGTCCCCTACCGTCTCGGGGTCCTAGCCGATCTCGCATCAACCGCGGAACGCGATCGTCGGCGGCGGCCACAGTGTTACTATGAGAGAACAAGAGCAAGGACATACTTGGCAGCCTTATGCTCTAACGCAGCGGCACACTGCAGCATCACGAGAGGCGGCGTGACGGTGTCCGCGGTCTTGATGAATGATGACATGGCCGGCTCTGAAGCTGCGCCTCCGGGTTGCCGGCGGCCGCGAGCTGTTGATCAGACTCACGCAATACTCGCGCGCGGTAGTGGAAGCTCCGCCGGGATTTTTGCACGGTATAGCGGGTCAGTGGGATGCTCCGTCCCACCAGGGGATCACCGCACACCGCTTTCATCTCTGAAAAGGCACCCCGTAGATTGCGGAGTGCCTCTTTGGGATCCGCTGAAACCTTGGCGACACGAATCGCGATCTGTGCAAGCATGTCACGCGGAAGGTTTGCCATGGCGCGGGACGCGGCGTGGCGGGGGGTTTTGCTGGAAGCTGAGCGCGATCTAGGCGGTTTTGTGCGGCGAAGAGGTGACGAACAGCAGTTGGCGAAGAGAGGTGAGCAGCAAATGCGGGTGTAGTTGGTGAAGAGAGGTGGCGCAAATGCCGGTGCCTGAGGGGAGATGTAGGATTTTATGAGTGGGCGGCCGGCGCGGTTGGCGAAGAGATGTGAACAAGTAATAATGTGGGCGCGTAGCCCAAGACACTCCGGCGGGGAGGTCGAGCGACGGACACACAATCCCGGAACGCGCAGAAGGAAATCGCATCCGCGTCACGTAAAGATTGCAAGAATCCAAAATCAAGAGAAGAGCTGACTTCTAGGCGATTTAAGGTGACAATTTACTATTTTGCGCCTCATAAAGTGCAAAGGGCATAATGGAGTGCGAGGGAAAAATAGGTGAAATCAGATGCTAGAATCCCATGATCCAAACAACAAATTGGATTTTGAAAAACCAACTAGAATCAGATTTTTAAAATCTAGAATCGAGATCCAAACGGGGCCTAAATCTAGTAGCACCTCGGCACGGGTGCCAAGGGAGAGAGTTCGCGGCGGCCATTGCTGCGTGGTCGCATCTTGGCGGGAATCTTGAGACATGAATATAACATGAAGAGCAATTACCACATATATACAACAACATATACACAATAAAGTCAAAGTAGGGAGCCCCCCACATTTATCTTCAAAAAAAAGAACATATACACAATAACACGTACTTCGGTATTGATTCATGCAAGACCACTACCTACTCATACCCACTGTGCACCAAGGAATAACCTCACGGCAATCGGTAGCGGATCCTACACTCCTCATTGCGAGAATAGATGGTACGGCTCCCATACTCCGGCGCCCGGCCATCCATGAAGCCGCACCTATCGGCCATACGCACGATGCGTCTGGCGAGGCAGCGGTTGGTCCGGCTTTGAGGAAAAGTTTCCTCTCTGCACGGGGCATCACCAAGCGTCGTGCAACACTCCCATTACCTATCGCGGGCTTTGCACGGTTCGCGATACTCGGGGTGCAGCCATCGTCACCGCCCGTGTCGCCTTCGATCTCCATAAAAACCGCGAGAGACACGGTCATCGTCGGCGGCGCGGTGTTATCCCTGTAGAGCACACGAGCAGGACATACTTAGCCGCCTTATGCTCTGGCGGCGGTGCGATGATGCAACGGTCGCGATGATGGCGCATACAAGCCGGCTTTGAAGCACGCCTCGGGTTGCCCTTGTTGCGAGCTGGCGATAAGACTCTCTCGATGCTTGCGTGAGTAGTGGAAGGTCTCCCAGCCCCCCTGCCGGTACAGCACCTTGTCCAGTGCGATGCTCCGTCCCACTAGGGTGTCGCTGCACGCCGCTCTCATCTATGAATAGCCGCTCGCGGAGAATATGGAGGGCCTCTATGGGATCGAGAGCTTGGCGACGCGGTGCAATCTCTGCAAGCATGTCAGCCAGGGGGAGGTTTCCATGGCGCGAGACACGGCGCGGCGCGGGCGCTGAAGCTCGGCGGCGCTCTAGGACGTTTGTTCGGCGAAGATACACGTGAGCGAAAGCAGCAATGATGTGGTGCGTAGCCCAATGGCACTACGGCGGCGAGGTCGAGCGATGGACATATATACCACCCGCGAAAAGCGAAGCGTCGAAGGAAATGGGCAGACGCCCTTTCAACCATAGTAGTACGACCTATCCCGGTGCGTACGTCAGGAATAAATGTTTTCAAACTTACTCCCTCTATCACCGTGTTTCCCGAGAAACAAATGCCGGCAATTATATATTAAAATATATAAATATTTATGCTAAGTAATTAGCATTATCAAAAAGATCTTTAAGTCTAGTTTTTTAACAATTTTATTTTAAGATTTAAATGTTGCACGTATTTTCTAAAATTTGAGTCAAATTTGTGGCACGCATCCCACGGCGACAAGCTTTAAGGGATGGAGGAGTACATCTCAAATCAAAAGGTTGTAAACTATACAAAGTTTCATGGATATCCGAGAACTACAATCGTTATATTGGTGGTTTGTCTAAGCGAGGTCACTTAAAACATTTAAATATCAATTTTCAATCTTTTTTGAAATTGAGGCGTAATTTTCCTTTACAAGATAATGTCAAATAAAAAAACTTTTAAGCTAGGCGGTTTCATAACTTAGCAAGATCGACAATTCTTATTTATACGAGCAAAACTAGCTCGGCCCGTGGGCCGACTAGAGCCCGGCGTGTTTTGGCCCGCCCACGATCCTTATTGGACGGGGCACGGACAAAGTTCTTGAAGCCCCGGTAAATTTTTTTGCCCGACCCGTGCAAAATATTACATTTTAGCTATTTTGTAGAGGAAAATATTTGTGGTAGCCCGCCGGGCCCGGCCCGGCTTCGGCTCGGAAAATCTAGGCTGACTTCCCGGTGGGGACGTCATGGGCAGGATTTTTGGTCGAAAAATAGGGGTTTTTCGCCCGGCACGAAAAACTTCCGGGTATATTCTTTATTTTGGTTGTTTCCCCATTCAACATAGTGCTAGTAACATTGTTCACAAATCTTGAAATCTCTCTCGTTGTTTCATCAACTCTATGAGACATGCGTAAATCTTGTGATGAACAAAGTTCTTTGCGACACCGTTGGATGAAGAAATGACCAATATAAAAGATGTACATATTAAGTTATACAATTTTTATGTTCATGAATTCTTCTCTTTGAAATCATTAGATGCTCCAAAAATATTGTTTGAAATTGTAATTTTTGAAATTCAAAATTCAAATGTTATCAATAAAACATGACAAAAGTAATAATAAATTAAGAATACAATAGGTTTTATACAACATTATTTTCACGAAATTTTAGAAAGAAAAACCATCACATTTGGAGTTATTATGTGGGAGAAAGACTAGTCACAAGTTTTCGCCCGCAGTTAAAATGAAAAATCAGAGTTCCGGCAAGTCGAGGCGGCGGCGAGGCGGTGCATGACCTTCCACGAACACGACGGACATGCACGCTCTGAAGCACGCCTTCGGGTTGCCGGCCTTAGCGAGCTTAGCGATGAGACTCGCGGGTGGTCTGGTGACCCCGACCATAGCCATAGCGTCGGCGTCGACCCGCCGGCCGGTGCAAGACCGGTCGGTGGAATGCTCCATTCCGGCATGGCGCGTGGCGCGTTTCCGTGTCCAGTACGGATGGCCCGCCGTTGACCCGCCGCCGTGATGCGCTCTGGCGACGACGAGCACGGAGGCGCGGTAGCCCTTTGCGGTGACGGCGGCGGCTGGCTGTGGTGCGTGGTGGCGGGGTGTCTTGCCCCTGGAGCACGGCCGGGTCGATGGCGAAGGACGGCGGAGGGGCGGGCCGGGCGCGCATCCGGGCGGCGGCCGCCCGTCGCTGGGCGCTCTCTCCAAGCGTGGAAAGTTTCATGAGGTCCGCTCATGGAAAGATTCCTCTAGAAAAAAATTCATGAGGAATGCATTCATGATGATTGTTTGTTCTTCCGTGAGGAAAAATTGAATTCCATGAGGTATGAGCTCATGGATTTTTTCCTCTATTTCACCCGAAAACCAAAGAGCAAGAACCTTTCTGTAAAATTCCTTTGGCCCTAAGTTTGTTCGAAAAGTTTTTCAGCCATTTAGATCGAGGTAGCTATACATAATATATAAGATCGATGGATCAGATTGAACACGCTCAAAACGCCCGGAATAGAGGGCCAGATGAACTCCGACGACTTTCGTTGCGGATCCTATACTCCTCGCCGCGTAAAAACGCTCCACGACTCCGATTCCGTGCATCCGGCTTCATGCCCGCACCATTACGGCTCTTCAGACCGATGCCCATCATGGCGAGGCACCATTTGGGCTATAAGGCAGGTTGTAGGCAACTCTTGTATCAAATGCGCCGCCAAGTAGAACGACCTAAAATCCCATGCCCGTCGGCGGGGCCGAGTACAATTGATGTTCTTCCACGTCCCGGCCGTCGCCGGGTGGTCACCTTCGATCTCCCCGCACCACCCGTAGGGCATAGTCGTCGTCCGCGGCACGGTGTTTGCCACAAGAGCACAAGAGCAAGAGCATACTTGGCGGTTTCATGCCACGGCCGGCGCGTGGCTGCGGCATCTCGGCTGCGGCGTGGCGGTCACGTGACTTTGGCGAAGGCGACATACATGCCGGTACTGAAATACGCCTCGGGTTCTTGACGGCGGCGAGCTTGGTGACAAGACTCTTGTGATACTCGAGCGATACCAACCGCCCGGCGGGTATGTAAAACATCCGGTCCGGCGGGATGCTCCGCCCCACCGTGGGGGTCACCGCATACGCCGCTTTCATATCCGAGCGGTGGCCGTAGATTGTGGAGGTCCTCCATGAGATCCGCTAAGTGTTGGGAATATGCCCTAGAGCTAATCATAAAGATGATTTGTATTCCTTCATATGTATCCATGATATATTATGTGTTCATGAATATCCATTAAAGACAACTTGTATTGATCGGCAATTATGTGAATTGTTTGTGAAACTCTTTTACTTGTTTGGTTATTCAATAATTGTCCTCGATCGGAGTTCATGTGAGAACACACATGAATATTAGATCAGCACACGTATTAGTTGATGACTATGTTTCACAAGTCATAGACATGGAGATGTCAAACTAATAGTGTGGGCACATGTATGACATGAAATTTTGGATTGACCCGACATGAGATGTTATTATTATCTCTTTATACATCATGTATGCGTTATGTCCTTAGACCTATGATTGTCGTATGTACTCAAGATGTGAAAGCGACCTACTTAGGGACTATCAAACGTTACTCCGTAATTGGGTAGCTATAAAGGTGGTCTTCGGGTTTGTCGGGGAAACATCTTTGTGAGACATAGTCAATCAAGATGGAATTGCCCTCTCCATGAGAGAGATATAATCTGGACCACTCGATTGATTGGATCAATAAATGCATGGCCGTGCTTGGGTTAAGTGTTAACCCACGAGGTGGACCAAATATCGTGTGGCAAGGGAATGGCGAGTATATGGTTTGTGGTGGTTCGATGCGATATGATCATTGCGTACACATGGGAGTTGGCACGTCTTGCTAGAGGCCGTTGTCAACTATTGGCCGAGTAGGTGTACTCGGGCCATGTCTATGTGTGCGTGAGCCCATAGGGTCGCACGCTTAAGGGGAAGAAGGCCTAATTCGGATTTGATCCCAACTAGGCGAGGACTTAGGGTTACTAATGGGCCTCCGGCTCGGGAGCTGTTAGCGATGCCTATATATATGAGAGGTGGGCGCGGGGCGTGACCTAATCTAAGCCACGCCACTTTGGCGGCCGCCGCCGCCACGCCCTCGCCTCTTGCATCTCGCGGACCTAGCGGTCCGGAGGCATCGCTTCCCTCCACATGCGTGTGGGATACCTCGGAGGTGCTGCATCCGGAGCACAAGGGCGAACCGCGACGAGGAGGGACGGACATGACGGACGATCACGCGAAGCTGCGCGACGCTGCGACGCGTACATCTATGTCGAGGGTCGGCGCTTCCGCTGCACCTTTTGGCGTCTAGTGGTAATCCGTGATCTATAACTAGCAGTAGATCCTTGGTTTATGGGTAGAAAATTTTCGTTTTCTGGCTAGCGTAGCGATCCCATATTCCTTCAGTGGTATCGGAGCCGATGCTGTGTTGTTATAGATTCGGATGTGGGCATATGGTGATATGCGCGGTTGTAGATGAGTCTCTGATCTCGGTTCGTGATCTTGCCGCACTGGTCTTGTTCGATCTACTCCTACCGGTCGGAATTCCGCCATCGGAGTTAAGTGATACATGTAAACCCAGTCAAGGCGAGTTTGAGATCAATAAGATTGATCGAATCGAACCTAGGTCATGGCCTGGTCGGGCGCATGTGATGCGAGTTGCGGTGGTGGTAGATTTGATCTTACACCGATCGTCGGCCCGAGTTTGACCAGCCATAACTTTTTGATCCGTAACTTCGGATTGAGGCGAACTCTAAGCGAAAATCGTTGAGAACGAAAAGTTACATCCAACCGTCACACACTTCGTCTGTTTCGACGAAATTAGAATTGCGAAAATCAGCTTACAAAATAATGTTTTCGGCCCGTCAAATTTTAGACGTCGGAATCGGTTAATGCTGTTTTTGTAGGATTATGTGACTGGTATGGCCTCTATATGTATGAGATGCATGTATGTATGTAATTATTCCATGACTTGCATGTCGTGAGGATGACAATATGGCTGGAGCCACTTATATATTGTCTCATTAATGTAATGGCACTCGCGTGCCAACTTGTGATGAACGCGATAATGTAATTGTTATTTTTTCTACGCTAGTATAGACTAGTCTTGCGAGATTCATCACCGGAGGATGGCATACATGGATCATGGAGATGAAGATTATCATGATGAACAGTTCATTGGAGATGGAGATCCCCAAAGTGATATAAGGCCATACCAAGTCACAACTGTTTAATGTCGTTCTTATCGTGTTCTACTTTCACTTGCGCGACTATGTTTTTGTCTACATACGATAGTGAAGTAGAAGCGATCCCTCGGCAATGTTTTAAGTTTCGATGCTCCCCAAACCTCGCCTTTGTCACAAGCCTTGTACAATCGGTGGTGGGTCTATAAAATTAGGATGCCACCGGTTTTCCTTGACTAGACAAGGTTCGTATCGGATACTTACTGCTGCGGAAGGTTTGGTTACTTGAACAAGATCATCCTAACGGTTAGGGATCTTGGAGCATGGCAGGTTGGCGTGAGCATAGAGATGCTGCCCAACAACAAGAGTCATATGTGATATGATTAGCAAAGAGTTGCTTACCGATCTACCATGTCTTCTAGCGGTGATGCTAAAGCTCACTAGTTGGCGTGTTAGTTGTGGGTCTTGAATCACTAAGTTTCAATTGAGGGATATTGATTTTAGTGGGAGTACATTCAATTAAATGTTAATTTGTTTTTACTCTATCTTGGATACATTGTCATAGTATTTTGCATTATTTCATTTGTAGATAAATGGCGCCTAACAATCAACCATTTACTTTGCGTTCGGTTCTTGAGAAAGATAAGTTGAATGGAACAAATTATGCGGATTGGATCCAGAGCCGAGAATTGTTCTCGGCTGAGAAAAAGGAAGATGTTCTAGACAACCCCTTACGAAGAGAGCCTGGCGATAATGCTCCTACTGGCGAGAAAAACGCTTACAAGAAAGCATGTGATGCGATCTTGAAGTGAGTTGCCTTATGCTTGCTAGCATGGAACCCGATCTGCGGATGCGGTTCGATAACAATCATGCGGCGACGATATGATCGTGGCGCTTGAGGATATGTTCCAAACTCAAGCTAGAACCGAAAGGTTCAATGTCTCAAAGGCTCTTGTTGAGAGCAAGCTAGCGAAGGCAAAGCGGTTGGACCACATGTAATCAAAATGGTTGGTTACACTTTCGGAGATTGGAGAAGCTAGGCTTCCCAATAGGCCAAGAGTTGGCTACCGATTTCATTCTTGCATCTCTGCCGCCTAGCTATGGGAACTTCATCTCGAACTACCATATGCATGGGGCGGAGAAAGGCTTGAATTGTGTGGTATGCTTAAAGGCAGAGGCCGACATCAAGAAAGGTCTTTGGCGGTAGCCATGTGATGGCGGTCCAAAACAAGCCTAATTTTAAGAAAAGGGGCAATCCTTATTGGAAGAAAAAGAAGGAAAAGGCTAAAGGTGAGACCTCCAAGCCAAAGCCATCGAGCCCAAAGGCTGGACCAGCTGGCGATAGTGAGTGCTTTCATTGTCATAAAACGGGTCTTTGGAAAAGAAAGCGCAAGGAGTACTTAGCATCCAAGAAGGATAGCGGTGGTAAAGGTACTCCCATTTGCTTGTACACTTGTTGTTTATGTTCTGAGACATATTCCTCGGCTGATTCTTATATTAATTCTTGGGTATTTGATACGGATCGGTTGCTCATATTTGCAATACGATGCAAGGAATGATAAGAAGTAGAAGCGTTGGAAAGGGAGAAGTTGACTTCAGCGTGGGCAATAATGCAAGAGTTCTTTGCTGGCGTCGGGACGATGCAACTCCACCTCCCGTCGATTTATTTTGGAATTGAATAATTGTTATTTTGTTCCTAGCTTAAGTCGAAACATTGTGTCACCTTCATGTTTGATGAAGGATGGTTATTCTTTTAAGAGTGAAAACAATGGTTGTGTAATCTCTAAAGATGGCATGTTTGTGGCTTCTACGCATCCATTGTGAATGGGTTATTTATTTTAAATCTTGATGATGCACACATGCGTAATATAAGCGCTAAAAGGCCTCGGCTTAATGAGTTAAGTCCTACCTATATGTGGCATTGTCGTTTGGGTCATATAAGTGAAAATCGCATGAAGAGGCTCCATTCGATAGGCTTCTAACCGTTTGATTTTGAATCATACGAGACATGTGAGGCTTGCCTTCTAGGCAAAATGACCAAGGTCCCTTTCACGAGGTTTTTCGAGAGAGGCAGCAGAGACTTGTTGGAACTTGTACATCTTGATGTATGCGGACCAATGAGTACGACGGCTAGAGGCGGATTCAATACTTCATTACTTTCACCGATGATTTTTAGTAGATATGGCTATGTCTACTTAATGAAGCATAAGTCCGAGACTTTTGAAAAGTTCAAAGAGTTTGAATGAAGTAGAGAATCAACGTGGCAAGAAAATCAAGGCCTTGCGATCCGATCGTGGAGGTGAATATTTGAGTCACGAATTTAGCAATCATCTAAAGAGTTGCGGAATTGTTCCCACGCTTACGCCGCTGGAACACCTCGGAGAAAGCGGTGTGCGGCGGCGGCGTGTCGGACTTTGTTGGACATGGTTCGGTCTATGATGAGCGGTCGGACCTACCTTTATCGTTTTGGGGATACGCTCTAGAAACGGCCGCTTTCATTAAATAGGGTGCCATCTAAGTCCGTAGTTAAGACACCATATGAGATGTGGTGGTAAGAGTCGATTTGTCTTTTCTAAAGATTTGGGGTTGTGAAGTTTATGTCAAACGACTTCAATCGGATAAACTAACACCCAAGTCGGACAAGTGTTTTTAGGTGGGATACCCAAAGGAAACTTTGGGGTATTACTTTTACAACCGATCGAGAGGGCAAAGTGTTTGTTGCTCGAAACGGTGTTTTCTTAGAGAAAGAGTTTCTCAAAAGAGACAAGAGTGGACAAAGGGTGTATCTTGAAGAAGTTCGGGATGAGCCAATAGGTCAAGACTCTACAGTGATGCTAGTGTAGCGAGAACAAGTTGAGATACCGTGGCAAAGGTAACACCGCCACTACCACGAAGATCGGCTAGACTCCGTGAGTTGCATGGGGATGTGTTATTGTTAGGCGATGACGAACCTATGACATATGCGGAAGCTATGATGGACCCAGATTCAGAAATGGCAAAGTGCCATGAGATCCGAGATAGATTCCATGGGAGCCAATCAAGTTTGGAACTTGGTTGACCCCGCTGATGGGGTTAGACCCATTGAGTGCAAATGGATCTATAAAAGAAAAGAGATATGGGCGGAAATGTTCACGTCTATAAAGCACGACTTGTCGCAAAGGGTTTTCGGCGAGGTTCAAGGAGTTGACTACTGACGAGACATTTCGCCCGATAGCGATGCTTAAATCTATCAGGATCATTCTAGCAATTCTTTGCTCATTTTGATTATGAGATATGGCGGATGGATGTTAAAATAGCCTTTCTAAATGGAAATTTGGAAGAGGGCGTGTATATGATCTGGCCCGAAGGTTTTGTTGATCCTAAGAATGCTAGAAAAATATGCAAGCTTAAGAAATCCATTTATGGGTTGAAGCAAGCATCTCGGAGTTGGAACATTCGTTTTGATGAAGAGGTCAAAGCTCTTGGCTTTTCGTCGAATGAAGAAGAACCTTGTGTATACAAGAAGGAAAGTGGGAGCGCTATTGTGTTTCTAATCTTGTATGTAGATGACATCTTTGTTGATTGGGAATGACATTCCAATGTTGCAATCCGTGAAGACTTCTTTGAATAATATATTTTCTATGAAGGATTTGGGAGAAGCATCATATATTTTGGGCATAAAGATCTATAGAGATAGATCAAAGAGGCTAATAGGATTATGCCAAGACGCGTACATTGACAAGGTGTTGAAAGCGGTTCAACATGGAGCAGTCCAAGAAAGGGTTCCCGCCTATGTCACATGGTATGCGTTTTAGCAAGCGGCGTCCTTCGATTTGGCGATGAGCGAGCGCATGAGTAAGGTTCCATACGCCTCGGCGATTGGTTCCATCATGTATGCCATGATATGTACATGCCCGGATATCTCATATGCTCTAAGTGTTGCGGCGGTACCAAGTCGATCGGTGAGAGTCTTTGGACACTTGTTAAAAATATTCTTAAGTACTTAAGAAGGACTAAAGATATGTTCCTAATCTATGGAGGTGAGGAGGAGCTCGTTGTAAATTGTTACACCGATGCTAGCTTCCAAAGCCCGACACGAGATGATTCACAATCTCAATCGGGGATATTTGTTCACAATAAATGGTGGTCTTGTTAGTTGGAAAAGTTCCAAGCGAGGAGACCGTGACCGATTCTACAAATGGAAGCCGAGTACATTGCAGCTTACGGCCGCAAAGGAAGGTGTTTGGATGAGGAAGTTCCTCATTGAACTTGGTGTGTTTCCAAATGCAAGCGGCCCATTGAACCTTCATTGTGACAATAGTGGCGCAATTGCACGAGGCTAAGGAGCCGAGGGATCACCATAAGAACAAACACGTCTTTGCGGAAATTTCACCTCATTCGAGAGTTCATCAAACGTGGTGAAATCAAGATATGCAAGATACATACGGATTTGAATGTTGCGAGATCCTTTGACAAAGGCTCTTCCACGGCCTAAGCATGAGGCACACATGAGAGATATGGGTATTAGATATCTTAAAGATTAACTCTAGTGCAAGTGGGAGATTGTTGGGAATATGCCCTAGAGCTAATCATAAAGATGATTTGTATTCCTTCATATGTATCCATGATATATTATGTGTTCATGAATATCCATTAAAGACAACTTGTATTGATCAGCAATTATGTGAATTGTTTGTGAAACTCTTTTACTTGTTTGGTTATTCAATAATTGTCCCTCGATCGGAGTTCATGTGAGAACACACATGAATATTAGATCAACACACGTATTAGTTGATGACTATGTTTCACAAGTCATAGACATGGAGATGTCAAACTAATAGTGTGGGCACATGTATGACATGGGGCTGGATTGACCCGACATGAGATGTTATTATTATCTCTTTATACATCATATGCGTTATGTCCTTAGAGACTGTGATTGTCGTATGTACTCAAGATGTGAAAGCGACCTACTTAGGGACTATCAAACGTTACTCCGTAATTGGGTAGCTATAAAGGTGGTCTTGGGTTTGTTAGGAAACATCTTTGTGAGACATAGTCAATCAAGATGGAATTGCCCCTCTCCATGAGAGAGATATAAGCGGACCACTCGATTGATTGGATCAAGAAATGCATGGCCGTGCTTGGCTTAAGTGTTAACCCACGAGGTGGACCAAATATCGTGTGGCAAGGGAATGGCGAGTATATGGTTTGTGGTGGTTAAATGCGATATGATCATTGCGTACACATGGGAGTTGGCATGTCTTGCTAGAGGCCGGTGTCAACTATTGGCCGAGAAGTAGGTTTACTCGGGCCATGTCTATGTGTGCGTGAGCCCATAGGGTCGCACGCTTAAGGGGAAGAAGGCCTAGTCGGATTTGATCCAATTAGGCGAGGACTTAGGGTTACTAATGGGCCTCCGGCTCGGGAGCCCTGTAGCGATGCCTATATATATGAGAGGTGGGCGCGGGGCTATGACCTAATCTAAGCCACGCCACTTTGGCGCCGCCGCGCCGCGCCCGCCTCGCCGCCTCTTGCATCTCGCGGACCTAGCGGCCCCGGAGGCGCATCGCTTCCTCCCCATGCGTGTGGGATACCCGAGGTGCTTTGCATCACGGAGCACAAGGATGAACCGCACGGGGAGGACGGACGTGACGGACGATCATTTAAATCAGACGGCACCGCCGCGACGCGGCAGCACATACATCGTTGAGGGTCGACGCTCGCCGCACTCGGCGTCTAGTGGTAATCCGTGATCTATAACTAGCGGTAGATCCTTGGTTTATGGGTAGAAAATTTTCGTTTTTCGGCTAGCGTAGCGATCCCATATTCCTTCACTAAGACCTTGGCGACACAATCGCCAATCTCTGCAAAGCATGTCACGCGGAAGGTTTTCCATGGCGCGAGGCGGCGGCGCTGGGGGCTTTTACGGTGGAAGCTCGGCGGCGCGAAGAGTGGTCGCTGCCACCGGCGGCGGGGAGGTGAACGGCGGTGGCGCTCAGTTGGTGAGCAAAGCAAATGCGGGTGCGTCGCTGCGTAGCCCGATGCGGCGACATGGGTGCACTCCGGCGGAGGTGTCGAGCCCACGGACATGAACCGGTGAGGTTCAAGGAAATGAAATGGCGCGAACTATCCCAATGCGCGGCGTCTATACGATAAATGTTTTCAAACTGTTTGATTTTCTATGACAAGATGATCTCAAATTAAAATGTTATAAACTACAAAGTTTCATGGATATTTGAGAACTACAATCGTTATGTTGGGGGCTTGTCTATCCGAAGTCACTAAAAACATTTAAATTTCAATTTACATTTTCTTCTTGAATTTTTTATAACCATTTTTTTCTTGAGATTGATCGAGACACTAAGAGTTTCATAACTTAGCAAGATCTACAATTCTGGTTGTTTCCCCATCCGACATAGTGCTAGTGACATTGTTCACGAATTTTAGAAATCGCTCTTCTACTTTCATAAACTCTATGACAGTGTAAATCTTGTGGATAGTGTTACCGCGACATCATCATATGAAGAAATGACAACTTTTATGTTCATGACTTCTCCTACTGAAATCATTTTAGATGCTCGAAAATGTTGTTTGAAGTTGTAATTTTTGAAATTCAAACTTCAAATGTTGTCGATGAAACATGACAAGAGTAATAGAAGTAAGAAAACAATCTCTTGATAGAGTATGATTTTATAAAATTTTAGAAAGAAAAACCATCACACTTGGAGTTACTATGAGGGAGAGAAAGACTAGCTAGTCACAAGTTTTGACCACAGATTAAAAAGAAAAATTAGGGTTCTTGATCCCTAAAGGTCTCCGACATGGCGGCACACCGCATGCGCGGATGTCGTCTCTCTCTAGCGACCATCACCATGTCATTAGCAATGATATCTTACCGGCGACTTTTTCGAGCACAAGGTCAAAAAAATTTAATAAATATTATTCGTCTTATTTTCACTACTATAATTAATCCGACGCTTCTGCGACAAGGTACGAAGTGTTCACGTCCCGGCCGGCTACGCCTCTGCCCAGGACGCGCGTCGTAAGTAAAAGTATTGTTGGAAAAGGTTTTGGTCAAAACTTTTTGGGAATATAAAAACTGGATCGTTCGGTCCATCATCTCTACACCCGCACTACGACTCCTTTTTTCCAACACGGGTGCCGTAGAATCGTAATCATACATACCTCAACACTTTGTGTATAGTAGGTGTCTTGTACATCGTGGGTCACGTATGGAGTCATTTCACATGCCTGTTCGATCGATCGAGAGAGAATGAGGTGAGTGTTCGATGCCAAATTTGTTTCAATACAAGGCCAAAATTTGGCTCTTTAGAACAAATCAAAAGCTGAATTGTTGAGCCACAATGCACAAGCTAGCAATACGGGTTCAATATAGATTCTTGGAGAGCAGGAGCATTCCAAATTTGAACAACTTTTTGATAATATAACAACATTACGGAGAACAGGTTGTTTTGCTAGCGCCTAATTTTGGCTGATTTAATAGTATTTCGTGAGACATAACAAGTTTGAAACAAGATGAAGCAAGAGCACACGAACATTGTTAAAGAGAGGAAGCAAGACCTAAGCTACGAAGACATTATATGGACGTCCCTCGGGTCCGGACTTCGAGTAGGGGACGGCGACACCCTCGAGGAGCTTGGCCGGATTATAATCTCAAGCGCGGGTCTTAAACGCTAGCCATGGCCATGACCGGGGCTCGAGACCTACGGGGAGATTATAGTCCTATGGCCGTGAGCCCCTTTCGTCGAAGTCCACCGAAAGGGTCTCTCGGCCAAAACTTGAGTCCGACCCGGAAAAATGCTCAACTCGGCGAGGAGAGGGGAGCAGCCCGCCCGGCGACCTCCGACCACGAAGCCAAACTTTAAAATAGAAAGCGTATGTAAGAGCCAAATTATTGAGCAATATAGGAGGAGTCACATAAATTTGTAAGACAATGAGACTGTTCCTAGCGTTCCTATTTGGATCCGTCTTTGGGCGCTAATTGATGTCACTCAAGACTTGTCTCGAGGGAGACATGCATTCCAAACGACACTTAACTCCAAGAAGGAGTTGGCAAAGCAACACAAAGAAAATGTGCTTTTCTTGCCACATTTTCTTCGACCTCCTCCCCATACTTTTTATAATCTCCCGCGTAGGTCTTTGTGGTTGTACAAGCTATAGCATGAATCACACAAACATTCAAGACAAAACAAAACCTTTTTAGAGCCACTAAAAAAAACTTCAAAAAAAAGTGCACTTCAGAGATCTCAGCGGTGTTTACCCAAGAAGATGTGCTTCTTTTGCAACATTTTCTTCAGCCTCCTTCCCAACCCAACACTAGCTAAAACAAGAGATCGAGCGGTAGGGACTTGAGACCACATGAAGTCGAGATCCGAAGCGGCGGGACTCGATCCAGATCTGCAACCACCAAAAAAAAAAAAAAAACTTATGTATTTCTTTGTTTCTAGAACCACATGAAAAACCATATCTAACTGCATGGATATGATAAAGAGCACCACCACGCCGGGATGGAGACGAAGGCGAAGGCGCGAGGCGAGAGACCCTCGTGTCGGACCGCCTCGTACTCGGGTTTGGTTGAGATGAGTTTGGAAAGTCGGGGACGGAGAAGAGGTGAGAATGTACAGTATGAGAAGAGGTGTAGCATGGGAGAAGGAAGAGACGAGAGACTGCGAGAGAAAACTGCCCATAGTAGCACTATTATAAAGGAATCCGAGGTGGCTCTTGTAGAGTGTTCGATGCAGACACCATGGTCCCACGGTTAATGTAAAAGGGGCATCGTACCTTGTGTGCTATTTCAAAATTTCAAACATTGTTTGGAGTAATAGGACTATGGGAGAATTAGGAATTTGGCCCTGAAAAAAGTTTGTCTTAGGAATCTGGCATCATTTCTTTTGAATTTGGGAATCTGGCCTCAAAACGAAAATTTGTTAGGAATCTGGCCCTTCGTCACTTTTGGAAAATATGCATGGTTACGACTAACAAGACATCCAAGTTTTCATCACGCATGTGATCGATAGATCGATCAATCCCAATTTAAAACTTGCTCATACTGCCCACACAACACCACAAAAGAAACTTTCACACTCCTTGCGGATCCTACACTTCAAATGTTGTCCATGAAACGTGACAAGAGTAATAGAAGTAAGAAAACAATCTCTTCATAGAGCATGATTTTACAAATTTTTAGAAAGAAAAACCATCACACTTGGAGTTACTATGAGGGGAGAGAAAGACTATAGCTAGTCACAAGTTTTGACTACTGATTAAAAAGAAAAATGAGGGTTCTTGATCCCCTGAAGGTCTCCAACATGGCGGCAGACACCCGGTATGCGCGGATATCACCAGAGATGAGGTCTCTCTAGCGATGGAACGTCCATCACCGTATCATCAGCAATGATATCTTACCGGCGTCTTTTTTGAGCACGCAGTTCAGAACATACATAAATCTTGTTATGCTTTGTACTCTGTATGCTTTCAAATTGAGTATATACTATATTGGATGATTTCGGTTGCACCGTCACTCTATTCACTCATCATTTCAGCAACATGTATTATACGAAGTATATCACGATTCACAACTATTAAAACACATCTCGTTTTCATCATGAGGCACACACCCTCCATCCCACAAATAAGTGCACTTCTTATTTGACCGTTCGTCTTATTCAAAAAAATTTAATAAATATTATTTGTTTTGTTACGACTTGTTCAATAATTAGAGATATTTTCCTCATGATGTATTTCTTCTATTATTTGCTTAAAAATTAAATAAGACGAATGGTCAAACAAGAATTGTAAAAGTCAAAGATGTTCATTTATTTGGGGAATCGGTGATTCTACCCCTCCTTTTAAAGGCCAAAGGCATTTCTACCCTCCCTTTTTTCAAGCTGTGCAATTTTACCCTCGTTTTCTTGATTGGAAGTGCCGTTTACCCTTATTTTAGACACCGTCAACGGTGAGAAAAGAAAAAAAAAGCGCCCAAAGGACCACCGTGCCCCTTGGTTGGACGAGGAAGCCGCATGCGCTTTTCCTCGTCATGAAGCCGCATGCGCCCGCGGGATCCCGAAGCCACCCCTTCGCGAAAAGCGCGCCGCGCGCGAGAAGAAAAAAAAAATTCCCGTCGCGAGATCCCGAGGCTGCCCGCCTTCGTCTCCTCGGCGCCGATTCCAACCTCCACACCGCCGATTCGTCCCCTCCCCGCCGATTCTGCGGTCCCCCCCCTCCAAAGACAACCACCATGAGGCGGGCGGATAGGGTTGAGGGGCTAGGGTTTCGAGGGGGTGGTCCGGCGGGGTGACGTCGCCGGTGCCCCGGTGGCGGGGGAGGAAGCCCTCGGCCGCTGCCAAGGGAGGAGGTCGTCTCTCTGTTCATCTCCCTCTCTTCCTCATTCCAAAGACGACCACTATGGAGGAGCTAAGGTATTTCCCCAATTTGAGCGTGTTTGTTTCCTACCGTGAATTTGTAGATAGGTTGGCTTGTTTATTTTCCCAATTCCCCGAGCATGTTTATTTCTCTCTTTGTGATTTGTAGGATAAATCGCAATAAATTGGAACTTGTTGTTAGAGTTCGTTCATTTTTCACTTTGTCGGACAATGGTTCAAAAACATGGTGTCAAGGTAGAACTTTGCCGGCTAAGGTTATTGACCCCAAAAGTTTTAGGTTCTTTGCAACTAGTTGATTTCATTGGGGAGCATTGCTTTTGGGGTTTGAAACAAGTATGTTACATTGTGGCGTGATTTAGAGGATGATTCTATGGAAATTAAATCGGATGAAAATCTGTTGGAGTCGTTTCAACTCAATGATAAGAGTGGGTTAGTATGTATCAATGCTCAGGTCAATGATTTTGAGGGGCCACTAGAGTTTTCTCCAACAAAGAGAAGGTTTCACCCTACTTTGAGGGCTAATTTACTCTCAATTGAGGAGGGCAGCAATGAGAGAGACACAAATAAGAGAGCCACAACCCCACCTAAAAAAAGACATTGTTCTCCAAAAAAAAGAGAGCTCCAGCCAAAGAAAGTGCTTTTGATGAAGAGGTACTTAGTGATAGCAGCTATGACACTGACTTAGCTGCATCATCTGGTGCTTTCTAATGATGCTTGGTCTGACTCTGACTCTGAGTTTGATCCTGATGGTGAAATTGTTGATGAGGAAAATGAGTACGATCCTCCCATGTTTTCGTATGATGCCGATGATCCATGTATTGATGTGAATGTGGTGTTCCCAGATGTGGATCAGTGCAAGTTAGCTGTTACACATTTCTCTGTCTTGCATAATCATGCTTTTGAAACCTTACAAAATGACAAGACCAGATTTAGGGCCATATGTTTTTACGACCGAGAGCCTGCCATGGGGCGAACCGGGCAGTTTGTTCGGGCCTCGATGAACCTGGAGCCCGGTAGTTTGTTGCGCAGCTGACATTGAGAGCAGGGTTTTTATACTGGTTCGAGCCCTCGATCAAGGATCGAGTAAAGACCTTTACGTCTAGTCGGCGTGAGCCTGTTTTTGATTGATGGGGTTAGCCGAGAATCGGCTGTGAAGCTTAGAGCACTTGGTCGTGGCCAAGCTTGTGTTCTGTAATCGCGCTATGCGTTCGTGCTCTCCTCTACGAGGTGTTCCTTGGCCACCTTTTATAGTCTAAGGAGCCAAGGAACTGTCGATGTTTTACGACCGAGAGTGCGCCCGCGGGGTGAACCAAGGCGGTTTGTTCGAACCTCGATGAACCCGGAGCCCGGCAATTTGTTGCGCGGTGACATTGAGAGCGGGGTTTTTATACTGGTTCGGGCCCTCGATTAAGGATCGAGTAAAGACCTTTACGTCCAGTCGGCGTGAGCCTGTTTTTTGATTGATGGGGTTAGCCGAGAATCGGCTATGAAGCTTACAACGCTTGGTCGTGGCCAAGCTTGTGTTCTATGTGTTCATGCTCTCCTCTATGAGGTGTTCCTTGGCCGCCTTTTATAGTCTAAGGAGCCAAGGAACTTGCTACGATCCTAGTCGGATACAGAGAGGGTTGTCCGTAGAGGAACCGAACACCCGAACTCTAAACAAGGTAACCTGACTAGTGTTCTATCCTAATTACAAATGTAAGTCACCGTAGCTATGCTTCCATTGCCTTTCGGGAGTTGTTTGTGGCCGCAGGCTAGGATAGAACCCTGCGAACAACTCAGTAGAGTTCTTTGGTGATCCTGTATCCACAAGCCCCTGAGCATCTCAATTTCGAGCCATGAGAGTTATCTTGCTCTTCTCGGGCGAGGCCTTGATATGGTCTTCAAGATCATCTTACGGAGTGCAATTTTGAAAAAAGTGCACCCGTAGGGTGTAGCCCCCGAGCTTCTTGCTTTTGGCACAAAGATTTGGAAGGTCTTTGAGTTCTTTTCCTCCGTCTTCGAGTCCTTCTCCGTCGTCGGAGCTCTTCTTTCTTGAAAGGAGAGCCTTGTTCCGCTAGCTCCCCCGAGCATCTCATGTTTGAGTCATGAGAGTTATCCGCTCTTCTCGGATGTGGCCTTGACGCGGTTCTTGTCGTCTTCAGGCGGCGTGCACTTTTGTTGAAAAGTGCACCCGTAGGGTGTAGCCCCCGAGCTTCTTGCTTTTTGGTACAAGGTTTTGGAAGGTTTTGAGTTCTTCTCCTCCGTCTTCGAATTCTTCTCGTCGCCGGAGCTCCTTTGAAAAAATCATGCCCCGGGTATCCTCAGTAGCCCCCGAGCATCTAAGAGTTCTTTTTGTAAATAGAGCTCTTAGAGGTTCTTCCTTTTTCTCGGGATTTTGATCGTTTCTCTTTTTCCGTGCGTTCACGGGAGTCACAGTGTGCTTTTACTGCGCTTCGTTTTTCGGGAAACGTCAGTGCATGGCAGTCATTGCCATAAATTCCATACTGCGTGTTTTGAGGTGACCGCTCCTTTTTGCTAGTTGCCTCGTCTTCTGTGGACCTGGTCCATAGGCATGTTGGTTTTGCCTATAAATATGGCCCTTCTTGCTTCGTTGAGAAACCAGAGTGTCTTTCTTCTTCTCTGCTTCTTCTTCCTCTTGGACTGTCTCTCTTCTTTTAGAAAAAACTTCTTTCTGAGCTTCTGATCCATGGCGGTTTTCTTGAGTGAGTTGGATCAGCCTTCGGGCGTCTTTTTAGCCTTCTGGAGTTCTTCTGCGAGTGAGGGATGTCTTGTGATCGGGAATAGCGGCCGGGCTATTCCGCAGCAGTTCCACACCGGGGGAAAGTTTGGGGAGTGAGTGCGGGATGTCTTGTGATCTAAGATGATCTCCTCTCCTCCTTCGTTTTTTTCTTGGTGTGGGTCGTAGGGTTCTTTTTTTGGTTACCCTCCCGAGCCTCTTTGGTCTACTTCCTCGCCGCTTGGGTAGACATATGCCGGCTTCCCAACCGGTATTGGTCGCCGCTCGTCTTCGGGGAAGGTTGTGCCTTTTGAGGAATTGCTGAAGATGGTGCTCTTTGGGTGTGCTTCCTTCTACTCTTTGTGGAGTTGAGCGCTCCCTTTGGGCTCTTTTCATCCTGCTGCGATCATGGTGAACTCCGGAGCCTTCGTAGAGGGTTCTTTTTCTTCGTGTCGGTCGCTTATCTCGATCCTGGGGTCCATTACGCCGCCGTCGTCGGGGTTCTTCGAGCTCCGTGTGTTTATGGACTTGGGCGCAAGGGTCTTGACTTGAAGTAGCCTTGAGTTGTTGAGACTCAGGCTCTTGGGGTTCAGATACAGGTCCGGGCGCTCCGTCTTCTTCGCCGTTGGATGCCGGTTTCTCCTGCCTACGGTGTTGTACTCTTTAGGATTGTAGGGCCCCAGGTCTTCTTTGTATCTTGTACGTGGGAGTTCTTGTTGGGCTCCCCGTGCATCTGAGTCTTCTTTGTATCTTGTAGGGAGTTGTTTCCCATGTAACTTGTAATCTTCAAGATGTTGAAAAAAGATGTCTGTCCCTTATCCATCTTGCAATTGTTACTTCTTGTATGATTCTGATCTGCCTTCGTGCAGACTTGTTGCAGTTTGTTCTCTGCTTGCTCTTGAAGTGATCATCCGGGTTGTTTTCCTCTGATAACTTGTTGCGATTGCGCCTTTAGAGTTCTTCCTTAGGCTTCCGGCTCTTATCTCCTTCTTGTAGACTCGTGCCGAGTTGTTTGGAGTCATGCTCTATGACATCAGTGTTGTTTCATCTGATGATTCAGCTCGCCTTTCTGTAGACTTGGCTGTAGATAGTGTTGAAGTCTTGCTTCGAGTCGTTAGGGTTGTTTTCCTGACTTGTCAGCTTGTCTTCTTGTAGACCCGCTGGAGATAGCATAGGATCTTGTCCTTGTGCGCCTTTGGGTTGTTTCTTCCTTGGTGCGTCGGCTAGCCTGTTCATAGGTCTTGCCGTAGTAGATTGGAGTCTTGCTTCAGTGCTTCAGAGTTCTTTCTTCTGAAGGAATCAGCTTGCCTTTTTCTGTAGACTTGGCTGAGGATAGTTGTAGAGGTCTGCTCCGTTTTGTCAGTGTTCATATCTTCTGACAAATGACTTCTGTCTTCTTCTTTAGACTTGTCATGATGATTGGAGACTTGCTCTTGAATTCCAGAGTTGTTCTTTCTGGAGTATCAGCTTGTCTTTTCTGTAGATTAGCTGAAAGGTGATGGAGTCTTGCTCCTGGTCTTCAGGGTTGTTTCTTCTGAAGATCCAGCTCGTCTTTTCTATAGACTGGCTGGTGTTGGTGGAGTCTTGCTCCTAGTCTTGAAGACTAGCTGGTGTTGGTGGAGCCTTGCTCCTGGTCTTCAGGGTTGTTTCTTCTGAAGATTCAGCTCGTCCCCTTCGTGGACTTCGCGATGGTGGTTGGGGCGTCCCCATGTTGCAGGGGTTGTTTTCCTCCGGCATGTGACTTGTGTCTTCTTCCTCGAGACTTGTCACGATTGTTCGATGGAGGGTTTCTCCGGGCCGTTTCGGTTTCTCCTTTTAGGCCCTCTAGCGTTGTCTTTTCTTAGACGTGCTAGTGTAATTTGGTGGAGTCGTGCTCGTAAAAGAGTTGTTCTAACTCGGGGTTGCCGCTTACGGGCTAGGGCTCTCCCATCTTTGTCCGATGGACTATTCACATGACGTCCCTTGTAAGGTTCTCGGTCCGGGCCCATTTAAGTGCACTGCTGGGACGAAGGTCAAGATGGTTGGGTTCCTATTTCATAACACCGCAATCCACCTTGCCCGGTTTGGGCTGCGCGCTTTTCGAGAGACTTATGTGAGACGATGGGTTTCTATTTCACAACACTACACCGTTCACGCCGATTCGAAAGGCCGTCCGCCGTCATTGGACATAGTGGCACTTTCTGGACCCTCGATGGCCTCTGCGACCTAGACGGGCCGATCCCAACGTCCTCTTTTCTCAAGAGTCGAAGTTCACGATCTTCCGCTAGGATTTAAGGTGTGGATGCTATTCCAGAGCTAGGACGTCGTGTGGTTCCACCCTTGGAATTTGACCTCCGTTCTGGTGGTCGGGGTTGCCTTCTTTTGGTCGACTTCTTTCCGTGAAGCGCCAATTCGGGCTGTTTGTTCATCTCCCTTGGGAGGCATGCGGCTATACTTTTGGCGACTTGTTTTGGTGGAAGTGCTTGGTAGCCGCGTATTTGGTGACCTTTCCCCTGTTGGTTGGTCCGGAGTTCTTCTCAGGCTTGATCTTCTTCTTGTTGAAGTGTCAGAGAGTTGTTTTTACGTTCTGCTTCTTCTCTGTTGCCTTGAGTTCCTCTGATTACGGGTAGAACCTTCTGAGTTGGCTTATGTGCCAGGAGTTTCTGATTTCTTCTCCTTGCATGGTCATCAGTTCGTAGGTTCGTAGGTTCCGGCTCCCGCCCCCTAGCTTCAACGATCCATCGAAGTACATGTTCCAATGCTTCTTGAAGTAAATCGGATATGGGTTGTTGGAGCTCCGTCCATTCCGCGATGAAATGTGGAAGTGCACGGGATTTGATTGCTCTTCTCGGGTGAACTCTAGATTCAATGCTCCGAGTTCTACTGCCCACTTTGATATTTGGCTTGTTGAATCTCTGTTCCTCAGGATATCGCCTAGTGGTGAGTCAGTCACCACTGTAATCTTGTGGATGTCAAAGTAGTGTCGAAGCTTCCTTGATGTGATCGTATGGAATAGAGTAGTTTTTGTACGTGAGGGTATCGAGCCTTGGACTCGGATAGGACCTCGCTCACGTAGTAAACCCGGCCTCTCGAACTTTGCTTTGAGTTGTCCGGCTCTTCTTCTCTCCACGATGATTCTTTGAGCCGACCCACATTGTATTTGTTCTTTGCTATGTAGAGCAGGAGTTCTTCTTGATCCTTTGGAGGTGTTAGAATTTGAGCTGCATTTGTAAGGCATTGTTTGAGTTCTTCAAACGCCTTGTCCGCATCATCCGTCCATTTGAATTCTCCTTTGGTCTTGATGAGTTTGAAGAAGGGTAGCCCTTTCTCTCCAAGCTTGGATATGAATCGTTTGAGTGCCGCCATGCATCCTGTGAGCTTACGGGCGTCCTTGACGCCGGGGGTTGTGTCATCTCGGTGATTGCTTTGATTTGTTTGGTGCTGGCTTCAATGCCTCTCGTTCTTCGACCAAGAAACCCGGTAGGCTGCCCCGATGGTACTCCAAAGACGCATTTGGTTGGATTGAGCTTCCATTTCCACTTGTTGAGGTTCTTGAAAGTCTCTTCCGGATCTTGAATCGAGTTTCGGTTCTCTTGTTTTCACCACTACGTCGTCTCACGTATGCTTGGCATTTTTTGCTAATCTGCTCTCCTAAACAAGTCTCAGATCGCTCTTTGATACGTTGCTCCGGCGTTTTTCAATCGAAGGACATTGTTTTGTAGCAAGAGGGCACCAAGGGGGTGATAATAGAGGTTTTGCTCGATCTTCTTTCTTCAAAGCGATCTAGTGGTATCCTCGAGTAACAATCCAAGAATGATAATAGAGCCGATCCCGCCGTGGAGTCCACTATCCGGTCGATCCTTGGTAGCCCGAAGGGATCTATTGGGCGATGTTTGTTAGTCAGTGTAGTCCACACACATTCGCCAATCCGAGGTGTTCTTCTTCGGACGGAAGCTGGGTTGGCTAGCCGGTCGGGATGTAGGATTTCTCGATGAATCTGCCGCGAGTAGTTTCGCAATTTCCTTCTTGATGGCTTCCTTCTTTTCTAGTGAGAACCTCCTTAGTCTTTGCTTGATGGGTTTGGATCCCATATTGATGTCGATTCTCGTGCTCGGCCGCCTCCTTGGGACACCGGGCATGCCTGCCGGTTTCGGCGAATATTTCTCTCTGTCTTTGCCTTAGGAAGCTGGTGAGCGCGAGTTCCTATTTTGGAGATAGATGGGCGCTGATGATCGCCGTCTTAGATGGATCGCCCGTCTGTAGGTCGATGTGCTTGACGTCGGCTTCTTCTGGTGGGATCAGGATTGCTTGCTTCTTGGCTGGTATCTCGAGTTCTTCTGGATTTGTCTCCTCTACCATTTGATTGAGTTCCTTTTTCTCCAAGAGCTCTCCCGTCTTGTTTGCAATCCCCACGGCTTGTACGTCACACTCGAAAGCCTTTTTGAGGTCCCCTTTGATGGAGAGAACCCCAAATGGTGCCGGCATCTTTAGTAGAAGATACGGGTAGTGTGGAATAGCCATGAATTTTGCAATAGCAGGTCTTCCCATGATGGCGTGATATGGTGACTCGAGATCTGCCACCTCGAATTTGATGTACTCTGTCCGGTAATTGGATGGAGATCCAAATGTGAGTGGCAAGGTGACTTGTCCAACTGGTATGGCTGCTCGTCCGGGTACTATCCCGTAGAAAGGTCTTTGGAAGGAGCAATTAACCCGTAGAGGTCTAGTCCCATCTTGTCCAAGTGTTTCGAGAATATGATGTTCACCCACGCTCCACCATCGATCAATACCTTGGTGCCGGTTACTCCGGCTATTGTAGGTTCCAGTACCAAAGGGTACAGAACTGCGTTGCCCACACTCGTCCATTGATCCTCCCCGGTGAATTGAATCGGGTATTGGGACCAATTGAGGTACCGTGGTGTTGCGGGTTCTCTTTGCCATGATTGATCGGAGTGCTAGCTTATCTTGTCTCTTGCTCTTTGATCCGGGTACTCAGAGAATATGACGTTCAAGGATCTTGTTGCTTTCTGGAAATCCCCCATCTTTGGCTCTTCGCTGGCTTCTTCTCTCATTTTCTTGATTGTTCCCTTACGAAGGCGAGTTGTTTCCTCCCTTGTACCTTTCCGGAATGTGGAGCAGTTTCCGAGCGTGTCTGCCGAGCTCCCGGGGTGATAGATGCAAGGTAGGTCTTCTAGCTTGATATTGCTTACGTTTTCTGTCGCCGTTGTTGTTGTTGTTGAACCTTTGTTTGTAGGGTTTCTTCGACTTCTCCGCCATTGCGGACGGTGTTGTCCGGTCCTCGCTTCTTTTTCTTTGTTGAGGGTTGTTACGCTCTTTCTTGGCCTTCCGAGTTCTTTCTTTCCGAAAGCGATCTCGGGTTCTTTCTTCGGCTCCGATCATCTTCTCAACAAGTAAGCTTGAACTGCTCGTTTGTCCTTGGGTTGTCTTTTTAGAAATCCAAGAACCGCCATCTTGAGAAAATTCCATTGCCGAAGGCGTCTATCACTTCCCTTTCGGTGATATCATGTACTTGGGATCTCATCTCCCCAAATCTTCGGTAGTAATCTCTCAAGGATTCTCCGGCTTCGCTTGAGGCTTTTCATTTCGGCTGAGTAATAGGATGGGTGATGATTCTCGAAGTTCTTTGCGAGAATGCTTTTCGCAAGTCTTCCCGATATCGGATTGAGCCCTCTTCGATCTTTTGTCGAACCATTGGAGCGGTAGAGCCTCTAGGGCCATGGGAAGAAGGCGACTTTTGCGTCATCATCTCCTCGGCCAGCTCAATGGATTGCGAGTAGACTACGAGCCATTGTCTTGGCTCTGTTTTCCCATCGTATTTCGAGTGGTTTGACGGTTTGAACTTTGGGGGTAGTTTGACTTCTTGCAATCTTTCCATGAAGCAAGGAAATCTGTCGTAGCTTCCGTCGTTCTTCCTTCAAGTCCTCACGAGGTTCCTCCTCCTCTCGGATGAGTTCCGGTAGGTCGATATGTTGACTACGTGACTTCTTCTCGTCGGCTTGGTCTTGGAGCGGGACTTTCCCTCGGGGTCTCAGTGCTTGTCTACCATCCCTCCGGGGTGGCCTGGAGTTGTTGGAACCTTCTAGCCTTCCCAGCCTGTCGAAGATGTTGGATCGACTTCTTCGTGCATGAGAGCTGTTCGCCTTTGACTGTGATGTTCTGGGATCTCTTTCACGGGTAGCCTTATGCAAGGCCTCCTTGATGAGCCTCTCCTCGTCATTTAGGTCTATAGCAGTCTTCAGGCGGTCAATCAACCCTTGCGGCCTTTCGGGTTGCTCGTTGATCGTCTTCGGCTTCTCTTTTGGACTTTAGCCTTTTGTATTTGTGTAGATCGGCGAGTATTTGTTCGGGGCTTGCATGCGCGCATTTGCCCCGATTTGGCGTCCTCCCTTCGGCTTGTTCCTTTTTCAGCCTTTCTTGGCGTTGGTGTTTTCCTTCGTCTTCAAGGGTTCTTTCGTCCGCCGAGATGTTTGATAGGCCTTCGTCGGTGGACACGATGTCGGGGGCATCCGGTGCATTAAGTGGGGTCGCAGTTTGTAGCCACCATAATGATTTCAAATGACCCATAGCCTTGAGCCGCCACTCCTTCCGTCTAGGGTAGATCCTGCGATGTTGGTCCTCCCTGGTCATCCTTGTTGTCTTACGATCGGCCCTGTCGAGGGTTCTTGGCCAGTGGATGATGCATTCCTCACGGGGTTCTTGTTAAGATGAGCCCTCTTTGCGCGCCCTCCAAAGGAATCTCAATCTTCTCTTGAGTCGTCTTGGCGCTTCTTGAATACGCGAACGCTGAGTTGCGTAGCCCTGTAGGGAACTGAAAAGGTAATCCGGACTGGTGTCCGGGGTTATATCAAATTCGCCTTCTTTCCCGAGTCGAGGTAGCTTTGATCAAAAAAAGTTTCGAGTTGGAGTAATTTCCTTATCGGCCGGAGTAGGAGTTGTGCTTTGAGTCGCTCTTGGAGTCCGCTTTTGAGCCCTGGTTGTCCACCTTCCCGAACTGGTTTTCGGGTTTGGGTCCTGCGCGTGAGACTCCGGGCGGGTTTCGAGCTTGTTCTCCGTCTTCGAGGCGGCCGGTAAGCGTCGATTCTTTGGAGCTTCTCGGCGAGTTCGGTTCTTGATCTTGGGTTCCTCGATGATGCAACTTCGAGCCTTGCCGTCGTTGTTGACCTCGCAAGCCCATGTTCGAAGATGATCGTCTTCCTGTTGGTGAACTCATGATGTCGTGGTCCGCCCGGACTCGTCTGAAATTCGGCGAGAGCCCCTACAGCGCGCCGGTGTCGATGTTTTTACGGCCGAGCACGCCCGCGGGGTGAACGGGGCGGTTGTTGAGCCTCGATGAACTGGAGCCCGCGGTTTTTTCTGCGCGGTGACATTGAGAGCGGGGTTTTTATCTTGGTTCGGGCCCTCGATCAGGATCGAGTAAAGACCTTTACGTCCGGTCGGCGTGAGCTGTTTTTGATTGATGGGGTTAGCCGGGAATCGGCTATGAAGCTTAGCGGCAGTGGTGGCCAAGCTTGTGTTATATGTGTTCGTGCTCTCCTCTACGAGGTGTTCCTTGGCCGCCTTTCATAGTCTAAGGAGCCAAGGAACTCGCTACGATCCTAGTCGGATCTGAGAGAGGGTTGTCCGTAGAGGAACCAAACACCCGAACTCTAAACAAGGTAAACGACTAGTGTTCTATCTAATTACAACGAGAAGTCACCGTAGCTATGCTTCCATTGCCTTACGGGAGTTGTTTGTGGCCGCGAGGCTAGGATAGAACCCTGCGAACAACTTTCGGTGGGAGTTCTTTGGTGATCTGTTTCCCACAAGAACTTCGCTACGATCCTAGTCGGATCTGAGAGAGGGTTGTCCGCGAGAGGAACCGAACACCGAACTCTAAACAAGGTAACGACTAGTGTTCTATCCTAATTACAACGAAGTCATCGTAGCTATGCTTCCATTGCCTTACGGGAGTTGTTTGTGGCCGCAGGCTAGGATAGAACCCTGCGAACAACTTCGGTAGAGTTCTTTGGTGATCCTGTATCCACAAGCCCCTGAGCATCTTAAGGTCGAGTCTTGAGAGTTTCCTTTGCTTTTCTCGGGTGAGGCCTTGATATGGTCTTCAAGATCATCTTTACGGAGTGCAATTTTGAAAAAAGTGCACCCATAGGGTGTAGCCCCCGAGCTTCTTGCTTTTTGGCACAAAGAGCTAGAAGATCTTTGAGTTCTTCTCCTTCGTCTTTGAGTTCTTCTCGTCGTCGGAGCTCTTCTTTCTTCAAAAAGAGCCTTGTTCCGCTAGCCCCCGAGCATCTCAGGTTTGAGTCATGAGAGCTTCCTGCTCTTCTCGGATGCGGCCTTGATGCAGTCCTTGTTGTCTTCATGCGGTGTGCACTTTTGTTGAAAAAGTGCACCCGTAGGGTGTAGCCCCTGAGCTTCTTGCTTTTTGGTACAAAGAGCTGGAAGGTCTTTGAGTTCTTCTCCTTCGTCTTTGAGTTCTTCTCGTCGTCGGAATTCTTTTTGAAAAAATCGTGCCCCGGGTATACTGTTGCCCCCGAGCGTCTAAGAGTTCTTTCTGTAGATAGAGCTCTTAGAGGTTCTTCATTTTCCCGGGATTTTGACCGTTTCTCTTTTTCCGTGCGGTCACGGGAGTCACAGTGCGCTTTTACTACGCTCCGTTTTTCGGGAAACGTCAGTGCATGGCAGTCATTACCATAAATTCCATACTGCGTGATTTGAGGTGACCGCTCCTTTTTGCTGGTTGCCTCGTCTTCTGTGGACCTGGTCCATAGGCATGCTGGTTCTGCCTATAAATATGGCCCGTCTTGCTTCGTTGATGAACCAGAGCGTCTTTTTTCTTCTCTGCTTCTTCTTCTTCTAGGACCATCTCTCCTCTCGTAGAAAAAAGCTTCTTTCTGAGCTTCAGATCCATGGTGGTGTCGTTGAGTGAGTTGGATCAGCCCCCGGGAGTCTTCTTGAGCCTTCTGAGGTTCTTCTGCGAGTGAGGGATGTCATGTGATTGGGAATAGCGGCAGGCTATTCCCGCAGCAGTTCCACACCGGGAAAGTTTGAGGAGTGAGTGTGGGATGTCTTGTGATCTAAGATGATCTCCTGTCCTCCTTCGTTTTTTCGGTGTGGGTCAGGTAGGGTTCCTTTCGGTTACCCTCCTGAGCCTCTTTGGTCTACTTCCTCGCCGCTTGGGTAGACATATGCCGGCTTCCCAACCGGTATTTGTCGCCGCTCGTCTTCAGGGAAGGTTGTGCCTTTTGAGGAACTGCTGAAGAGGGTGCTCTTTGGGGGTGCTTTCTTCTACTCTTTGTGGAGTTGAGCGCTCCCTTTGGGCTCTTTTCATCCTGCTGCGATATGGTGAACTCCGGAGCCTTCTGCAGAGGGTTCTTTTTTTCGCCAGGTCGCTTATCTTGATCCTGGGGTCCATGCGCTGCCGTCGTTGGGGTTCTTCGAGCTCTAGGTGTTTATAGACTTGGGCGCAAGGGTCTTGACTTCGAGGTAGCTCAGGCCCATGGGGTTCAGATACAGGTCCGGGCGCTCCGTCTTCTTCGCCGTTGGATGCCGGCTCCTCCTGCCAGCGGGGTTGTACTCTTTAGGATTATAGGGCCCCAAGTCTTCTTTGTATCTTGTACTTGGGAGTTTTTGTTGGGGTCCCCGTGTATCTGAGTCTTCTTTGTATCTTGTAGGGAGTTGTTTCCCATGTAACTTGTAATCTTCAAGGTCTTTGAATAAAGATTTGTCCCTCATCCATCTTGTATTTGTACTTCTTGTATGATTCTCATCGCCTTCGTGCAGACTTGTTGCAGTTTGTTCCCTGCTAGCTCTTGATGTGGTCTTCTTGCTGTTTTCCTCGGATGACTTGTTGATATTGCGCCTTTAGAGTGCTTAGGCTCTTGTCTCCTTCTTGTAGATTCGTCTTTGAGTAGTTTGGAGTCTGCTCCAAGGCGTCAATGTTGTTTCTCGATGATTCAGCTACCGCTTTGTACGTAGACTTAGGCGAAGATAGTTTGAAGTCTTGCCGAGTTGTCGGGGTTGTTTCCATGACTTGTCGACTTGTCTTCTCGTAGATCTGCTGAAGTTTGTATAGGATCTCGTCCTTGTGCGCTTTTGGGTTGTTTCTTCCTTGGCGTCGGTTTGGCTTTGTTCATAGGTCTTGCCATAGTAGATTGAGTCTTGCTTGATTAGCCGAGTTTTTCCTACGGAAGGATTAGCTTGCCTTTTACGTAGACTTGTGCGAAGGTAGTTACGAAGTTTTTCCTCACGGGTTCGGGGTTATTTCCTCTGGAGAATCAGCCCATCTTCTCTGTAGACTTGATTTGAAGATTGTTGTAGAGCCTTGCCGGGTTGTCGAGTTGTTTTCCTTTAACAAATGACTTTTGTCAAATTCTTGAGACTTGTCATGATGAGTGGAGGCTTGCTCTTGAATTCCAGAGTTGTTCTTTCTAGAGTATCAGCTTGTCTTTTCTGTAGATTAGCTGAAAGATGATGGAGTCTTGCTCACGGTCTTGAGGGTTGTTTCTTGAAGATCCGGCTCGTCTTTTCTATAGGCTATGCGGTGTTGGTGGAGTCTTGCTCCTAGTCTTGAAGATTCAGCTCGTCTTTTTGTAGACTAATTTGGTGTTGGTGGAGCCTTGCTCACGGTCTTGAGGGTTGTTTCTTACGAAGATTCAGCTCGTCCCTTACGTGGACTTGCGATGGTGGTTGCGGCGTCCCCCATGTTGCCAAGGTTGTTTTCCTCGGCATGTGACTTGTGTCTTCTTCGAGACTTGTCACGATTGTTCGGAGGGTTTCTCGGGCCGTTTCGGTTTCTCCTTTTAGGCCCTCTAGCATTGTCTTTTCTTAGGCGTGCTAGTGTAATTTGGTGGAGTCGTGCTCGAGAAAGAGTTGTTCTAACTTCGGGGTTGCCGCTTACGGGCTAGGCCTCTCCCATCTTTGTCAGTGGACTATTCACATGGCGTCCCTTGTAAGGTTCTCGGTCAGGGCCCATTTAAGTGCTGCTGCGGACGGAAGGTCAAGATGGTTGGGTTCCTATTTCATAACCTTTGCAATCCACCTTGCACGGTTTGGGCTGCTCTGCTTTTCGAGAGACTTATGTGAGGCGATGGGTTTCTATTTCACAACACTACACCGTTCACGCCCGATTCGAAAGGCCGTCCGCCGTCATTGGACATAGTGGCACTTTACGGACCCTCGATGGCCTCTGCGACCTAGGCGGGCGATCCCAACGTCCTCTTTTCTCAAGAGTCGAAGTTCACGATCTTACGCTAGGATTTAATGTGTGGATGCTATTCGAGCTAGGGCGTCGTGTGGTTCCACCCTTGGAATTTGACCTCCGTTACGGTGGTCGGGGTTGCCTTCTTTTGGTGGTCGCTTCTTTCCGTGAAGCGCCAATTCGGGCTGTTTGTTCATCTCCCTTGGGAGGCATGCGGCTATACTTTTGGTGACTTGTTTTCGTTGAAGTGCTTGGTAGCCGCGTATTTGGTGACCTTTCCCTTGTTGGTTGGTCAGGAGTTCTTCTCGGGCTTGATCTTCTTCTTGTTGAAGTGTCGGAGAGTTGTTTTTATGTTACGCTTCTTCTCTGTTGCCTTGAGTTCCTCGATTATGGGTAGAACCTTACGAGTTGGCTTATGTGCGGGGAGTTTTTGATTTCTTCTCCTTGCATGGTCATCGGTTCGTAGGTTCACGGTCCGGTACTCTTTTGACGATGTATGGTCCTTCCCATGGGTTTGAGCAATTTGTGCTTGCCTTCCGTCCTTTGATTTCTCTTGAGTACTTGATCTCGGGTTGAGGTTTCTTGGGCGTGTGCTCTTGTCATAATGCCTTCTTAGTCCTTGCGGATATCTTGCGTTACGGAGGATTGCACTCGATCGACTTCTTACGCACGGTCGATTTTTAGTCTTCTTATGCATTTCTCCTTCTCCTTCTTCAAATTGCTCGATCCTTGGAGAGCTCCATATGAGGTCTGCGGTAGAATGGCCGATCCATAGGTTAGGAAGAAGGGTGAGTAGCCTATTGCTCTGGTGATTTGAGTTCTTAGGCCCCAGGGCGACTTTTGGAAGTTTTCAATCCATTTTTCTTGCCGTAGTCTTTGAGTTCTTCATATAGTCTTGGCTTTAGTCCGGCAAGGATGAGTCCGTTAGCTCTTTTCGACTTGTCCGTTAGCTTTGAGGATGTGCCACGAAGCGTAGTCTATCCGTATGCCACAATCTTGTGCCCAATCTTCAAATTCTGCTGCTTTGTGAGCGGTGATCAGAGGTCGTGATGATCTGTTGGGCATCGAATCGTGCATGATCTCTTGGATGAGCTGGCGTGTTTTGAGGTGACCGCTCCTTTTTTCTTTGGTTGCCTCGTCTTACGTGGACTGGTCCATAGGCATGTTGGTTTTGCCTATAAATATGGCCCTTCTTGCCGTTGAGAAACCGAGTGTCTTTCTTCTTCTCTGCTTCTTTTTCCTCTTGGACTGTCTCTCTTCTTTTTTTAGAAAAAACTTCTTTTCGAGCTTGATCCATGGCGGTTCTCTTGAGTGAGTTGGATCAGCCTCGGGATGTCTTTTTAGCCTTCTAGAGTTCTTCTGCGAGTGAGGGATGTCTTGTGATCGGGAATAGCCGGCGAGGCTATTCCGCGGATTCCACACGGGGAAAGTTTGGGGAGTGAGTGCGGGATGTCTTGTGATCTAAGATGATCTCCTCTCCTCCTTCGTTTTTTCTTGGTGTGGGTCAGGTAGGGTTCTTTTTGGTTACCCTCCTGAGCCTCTTTGGTCTACTTCCTCGCCGCTTGGGTAGACATATGCCGGGTTCCCAACCGGTATTGGTCGCCCGCTTCGTCTTCGAGGGAAGGTTGTGCCTTTTGAGGAATTCTTTGAAGATGGTGCTCTTTGGGTGCGCTTCCTTCTACTCTTTGTGGAGTTGGCGCTCCCTTTGGGCTCTTTTCATCTGCTGCGATCATGGTGAACTCGGAGCCTTCGCGAGAGGGTTCTTTTCTTCTCGGTCGCTTATCTTGATCACGGGGTCCATTATTTTGCCGTCGTCGGGGTTCTTGAGCTCGGTGTTTATGGACTTGGGCGCAAGGGTTTGACTTCGAAGTAGCCTTGAGTTGTTGAGACTTCGGGCTCTTGGGGGTTCGAGATCTGGTCCGGGCGCTCCGTCTTCTTATTTGTTGGATGCGGTTTCTCCGCGCCTACGGTGTTGTACTCTTTAGGATTGTAGGGCCCCAGGTCTTCTTTATATCTTGTACGTGGGAGTTCTTGTTGGGCTCCCCGTGCATCTGAGTCTTCTTTGTATCTTGTAGGGAGTTGTATCCCATGTAACTTGTAATCTTCAAGATATTGAAAAAAGATGTCTGTCCCTTATCCATCTTGAAATTGTTACTTTTTGTATGATTTCGATGCGCGCCGTGCGGACTTGTTGCGGTTTGTTCTACGCTTGCTCTTGAAGTGATCATACGGGTTGTTTTCCTCGATGACTTATTGCGATTGCGCCTTTAGAGTTCTTCCTTAGGCTTCCGGCTCTTATCTCCTTCTTGTAGACTCGTGCCGAGTTGTTTGGAGTCATGCTCTATGACATCAGTGTTGTTTCATCGATGATTCGGCTCGTCTTTCGTAGACTTGGCGTAGATAGTGTTGAAGTCTTGCCGAGTCGTTAGGGTTGTTTTTCACGACTGTCGGCTTGTCTTCTTGTAGACCATTTGGAGATAGCATAGGATCTTGTCCTTGTGCGCCTTTGGGTTGTTTCTTCCTTAGTGCATCGGCTAGCTTTGTTCATAGGTCTTGCCGTAGTAGATTGGAGTCTTGCTTGATTAGCGAGTTCTTTCTTACGAAGGAATCGGCTTGCCTTTTTACGTAGACTTGGGCGAGGGATAGTTGTAGAGGTGCGCTCCGTTTTGTCGGTGTTCATATCTTCGACAAATGACTTACGTCTTCTTCTTTAGACTTGTCAAGATGATTGGTGACTTGCTCTTGAATTCGAGTTGTTCTTTACGGAGTATCGGCTTGTCTTTTACGTAGATTAGCCGAAAGGTGATGGAGTCTTGCTCTGGTCTTGGGGTTGTTCTTACGAGTTTCACTCTCATCTTTTACGTAGACTAGGCGGCGTTGGTAGAGTCTTGCTCTTGGTCTTGAGGGTTGTTTATTACGAAGATTCAGCTTGTCTTTTACGTAGACTAGCCGGCGTTGATGGAGTCTTGCTCTGGTCATCGGGGTTGTTTCTTCGAAGATTCAGCTTGTCTCTTACGTGGACTTGCTACGGTGGTTGGGCGTCCCCTAGGTTGCGGGGTTGTTTTCCTCGGCATGTGACTTGTGTCTTCTCTTGAGACTTGTCACGATTGTTGGAGGGTTTCTCCGGGCCGTTCGGTTTTCCTTTTAGGCCCTCTAGCGTTGTCTTTTCTTAGACATGCTAGTGTAATTTGGTGGAGTCGTGCTCGAGAAAAAGAGTTGTTCTAACTTCGGGGTTGCCGCTTACGGGCTAGGGCTCTCCCATCTTTGTCGATGGACTATCACATGGCGTCCCTTGTAAGGTTCTCGGTCAGGGCCCATTTAAGTGCCGCTGCTTTTGAAGGTCAAGATGGTTGGGTTCCTATTTCATAACACGCAATCCACCTTGCACGGTTTGGGCTGCTCTCCTTTACGAGGGACTTGTGTGAGGCGATGGGTTTCTATTTCACAACACTACACCGTTCACGCCCGATTCGAAGGCCGTCGCCGTCATTGGACATAGTGGCACTTTACGGACCCTCGATGGCCTCTGCGACCTAGACGGGCCGATCCCCAACGTCCTCTTTTTTCAAGAGTCGAAGTTCACAATCTTTCGCTAGGATTTAAGGTGTGGGCCGCTATTCGAGCTAGGGCGTCGCGTGGTTCCACCCTTGGAATTTGACCTCCGTTACGGTGGTCGGGGGGTGCCTTCTTTTGGTTGACTTCTTCTCGTGAAGCGCCAATTCGGGCTGTTTGTTCATCTCCCTTGAGAGGCATGCGGCTTTAGTATGGGCGACTTGCTTTTTCTTTGAAGTGCCGTGCCTTGATTTGGTGACCTCTTTGTTGAATGGTCTAGAGTTCTTCTCGGGCTTGGTCTTCTTCTTCTTGAAGTGTCGAGAGTTGTTTTTGCATTACCTTATTCCCTATTGCCTTGAGTTCCTCGATTCACGGATAGAACCTTCCGAGTTGGCTTATGTGCCAAGAGTTTCGATTTCTTCTCCTTGCATAGTCATCGGTTCGTAGGTTCACGGTCCCGTACTCCTTTGACGATGTATGGTCCTTCCATGAATTTGAGCAATTTGTGCTTGCCTTCCATCTTTTGATTTCTCTTGAGTACTTGATCTCACGGGTTGAGGTTTCTTGGGCGTGTGCTCTTGTCATAATGCCTTCTTAGTCCTTAGCGGATATCTTGCGTTACGGAGGATTGCATTCGATCGACTTCTTACGCACCGATCGATTTCTAGTCTTCTTTGTGCTGTTCTCCTTCTCCTTCTTCAAATTGCTCGATCCTTGGAGAGCTCCATATGAGGTCTCCGCTTAGGTAGAAGCGGCCGATCCATAGGTTAGGAAGAAGGGTGAGTAGCCTGTTGCTCTGGCGATTTGAGTTCTTAGGCCCCGGGCGACTTTTGGAAGTTCTTCGATCCATTTGGCTCCGTAGTCTTTGAGTTCTTCATATAGTCTTGGCTTTAGTCGGCAAGGATGAGTCCGTTTGCTCTTTCGACTTGTCCGTTAGCACGAGGATGTGCCCACAGAGGCATAGTCTATCCGTATGCCACAATCTTGTGCCCAATCTTGAATTACGCATTTGTGAGCGGTGATCAGAGGTTGTTGGCATTTGTTAAGTGCTAAAAGAATATGAAGGATTACGCAAGCGCTACGAGAACACCTACCATTGTAGCTTTTCCTAGGATGAGTATTCTAGAGTATGGTATCCACGAGGGAAGCTTTGGCTAAAAAGAATTCTAATAAGTCACAATCATGTATCCACTAACTTAGCAAACCACTAAACTATAGTGAGGGGGTAATAGTTAAAGGATAAGTAAAGCATAAATATAATAACCTACCTAAGATATCAAAGAATAATTAAACTAATCAAGAGGTAAAAGGGAGAGATCAAGGTTCACGGATACTTCTCTATTACTTAGGTTTTATGATAGCAATTATACTATTGCACTTTGGAGCTGACATATCCGTCCCAACTCTCGAAGAAGACTGGGAAGAAGGTAGTTGGGAGAAAGGCTGCCAAAAGCTCTCTGAAAAACACCAATCGAGCGTGATGGACTACAAAGGCCTTCAGAATTTGTCACCCCAGGGGCTACCACAACTATCAGGTGGGATTGGGCGTAACCTCGGGTAACCTATAGCCTAGACACCAAGTCTACACTATCGATTACTACTCTAGCTACCTAGCATAACTAGAGTCCTCAATACGGCGGAGATCCCATGCAATAGTATAACAACTATACTAACCATATATGAAATACATGGAAGTAAATAGAGAAGATAAATATATGAATCTTAAGTCTTGTAGAGAAGATACAAAGACATACCATACTCTGAAGACATCTCCAGAACAGGAGCATAGCTCCTCTCTCCTTCACTATTGATTAGATCTAAGTTAGATCTAATCTAGTTTTAATTACATGTCTAATCTACTTCTAATTACATGGCTAATCTTCTTCTAATCTACTTCTAATTCACTAATCGAGAGAGGTTATCCTTACATTGGGACACCTCTACAAGCGAGAGATAATGAAGTAAAATGAGATAGAATGAATTAGGGTTTCACCCTAGGGTCGGGGGTCTTCTTATATAGGCCTTAGCGATGAGCGATAGCCCTTGGATCAAACCGACCTTGGCAGCGGTGTAGATACAACCTCAAAGTCGGTTACAAACCGACCTACGAAGATGGACTGTTTGGCTGCGTAGGCGGCGGCCGCCCTAAATCCCTGGCGGCCGCCGGTCTTGTGGCCCAACCGAGCCATGTTTCTCACGGTGTCTATTACGGTACCTTCTATAGTGTTTTAGTCCACATTTTGGGTTAAGTTACTTCACGGTCAATGCTTGCCATTGTATGAGATGTATATTAGGAACTTTCTCCATTCTTCTCTGCATTTATACATTAAGTCCCTGAAAAGATATAAATCACCAAAGCTCGTTGTTGACACCTGTTATAGCATAAAATATATAGGGTTTTAAAAGCTGAAACAAGGGTTTAAAATGAATATCAACATAGTATAGGGGCTTTCTGAGACATAATTCCACGAGTTTTGGTGATTTATATATTTTCGAGGGATTAAACAGAAGAATATGCCCAAGAGTTTACAAGCCCTACGACATAAAGACATATACGTGAAGTAATCTAACTTGGAACCTACGTAAGAACATTCTAGAAGACACCGAAGAGACGAGGCGAGCGGTTTGGGGCCCACCTGGCGAGAGGGCCAGGCGGCCGCGCCCGGGAAGCGAGAGGCGGCCGCGGCCATGGGGCCCTTGTCGGCCTCGGCCGGCGTCGGTTCCTAGCCGCCATTGAGGAGTAATCCGTCCATCTATCAAGGTCGGTTGGATCCAAGGGCTATGGTGCATCCAATGGAAGACTCTAGAAGGCCGGACGGAATTTGGCCCATCTAAGCCTATGTGCATTAGCATAATACATGGTGGAAGGGTTAGTACCACATTGCCTACGGAACTAGGAGGCGGGCACGGGAGACCCCTATATAACAAGACCCCCCCCTTTGAGGGGTGAAACCCTAATTCATTCCATTCATATCTTTTGACACTGTTGGTCTTGGAGGTGTCCCAATGTGAGGACAACCTCTCCACTAGAGAATTAGGGCTAGACTCTCCAATGTAGTAGATTAGCAACTAGGGAGTTAGGGAGAGCGGAGCTATGCTCCGGTTCTGGAGGAATCTATAGAGTTTGGTATGTCTTGTATCCTTCCTTTGTAAGACATTATGATTTATATATATTTATCTTCTCTATTACTTTCATGCCTTTCATATATTTGGTTAGTATAGTTGTTATGTCATTGCATGGGATCTTCGCTCGGATCAAGTGCTCTAGTTATTCTAGTTAGCTAGAGTAGTAATCGCTAGTGTAGACATGGTGTCTATCCTATAGGTTACCACGAGATTGCACCAAACCCCACGGTTGTTTGTGGTAGCCCCAGTGGTGACAAGCCCCGATGGGCGATGTATTCCACCACGTTCGGGTTGGTGTTTGTAGGACCTTGCCAAACCTTCCAAGCCCCCTTCTCATCCCTCTCTGTGGCTAGTGCTTTGTGTGCAGAACCTCCTAATTCTTGGGCCCACACTGCAATTGTCTTTGTCCTAAAGACCTCGGCAATTTGTGCTTGATGCACCCAATAACTTAAGAAGCACATCGGGTGTCGCCGGAAACCCGATTACACCACTCTCATACCGGGATCAACAAAGGAGTAGCTACAACGTTACAACATTTGTTACAAAAATATAGATCGAGTGCGGAAGAATAATAACATTAATTTTACAAAATGTGAGTAAGTTACATTTGAGTAAACTTAACTTAATTAATTTGCGGAAGGCTGAGTAGACTAGAAGACAACCGGATCATGTCATGCTTGCAGGCATAACCTTGGTTAACAACACGAGTCGGCACACGCAACAAGGGTTAACAAACCCAGTGCGGGAGTACTCAACAAGACTTACCCGACAAAGAAAAGAGGGGAAGACTTCGGGAATCTTTGGTCTTAGGAGTCAAGGTAAGGCTTTAGCAAGAATCAAGGACTCATTTTTTGCGGAAAAGCTTACTAAAAGTGAATCCTTACTTTCAAGGTTTTAATTTCAAATTGGTAACTCATATACTCTAGGTGATTCTATACTACAAACAAACATTTCTTTCATAAGCCAACTTTCTTTCCTCAAAACCATGTTCCATCAATTACTACGATGAAGGTCGGGGAATCGGGTCTCCTTCTCAGAAAACGGCGATTCATGAATCGATTATAATCCCGGTTGGGGATCCTAACCACACGACATATGTAGCACTTAAGCTTACATATATCAACCTTCTTCGATTTGTCCAAAGCGGGAGCGAGGCTGCGCCACCCAAGAGCACGATTACTCCACCTCCCTACCCCGTCCCTAATGACGGTTTGACTAGTAGGGTGGGTACACGCTACTCCGCCATCTCTCCACTCCCGGTCGTGGTTGCCATTCGATTTGGCTCCACCGAGATCCGGCTTACGGAGTATGTGGCTAGTTAGGTCGGCCCGACTGGGGTGGCTACCAATCGGGCGTGCCATGGACCAAAAAGGTCTCAGGCGCAATATGCGTTCAAAACGTCCGATTTCACTCGGGCCAAACAGCGGGCCGGTCCTTAAGCGACCAACACGGGACAAGCACGACTAGGAATCCCGCCCGGCTTTCAACCTACGTCCCGTCCGATCTCAAATTCATCACTACAACTCTTTCTTTTTCGAAAATGGTACCATCTCCTCAAATAAAACATTTTGATGAAAAACTTAACTAATTAAGCGAGGGCTAAGCATCACTAAGCATTTTTTGAAATAAACGGGTTATCAAGGATGGTATTGAAATAAACAAGGATGGGAATCAAAGCAATTAGGTTATCACTCAACTCCTAATTACTTAATGCAACATAGCATAGACATAAGTGATATAAAACTTTTAAAACATCAACGAAGGGTTTAATGTAACCAGGGCTTGCCTTCGTTGGCGGAATAAACTAGTTCTTGAGAAAACCGAGAGAAATCGAACCCGCTTCCCTTTGGATGATAAACCTCTTGGGGACTTGCTTTCGGACTTGACACTCTCGATCTCGTTCACTACACGAAATAATGTATGCCTCAACATGATGCCATATATTTAAACATGATGCTTGCTTGGGTGCATGAAATGATAAACACATGAGTACAACTTTCCTTCACGATAAAGTTGCAACCCAACAAAACCAATTTGTTGAACTACTCTATAAGATATCATCACCATTGCCTAAGGAGTTCTCAAGGACCATTTGATTGTGGTATGGTCCAAGATTCACAAGACAACCCAAAAAGTCACACAATTCCTACGTCATTATACACTAAACAATTCATTTAAACACATAAAATAATAAAGCATAAAATAATAAAGAAATAAACTTTGTCAAAATGATTCTAAACTTTTTTTGTACGTAAAGGTTACACTCTAAAAACAGTACCAAATTAATTTTCATGATTTTTGAATAAATATTTTATTTTCTAAAAAAAATCATAGAAGATGCATTTTTCAATTAAGATTGTATTTTTAAATCATACAAAAATTACTCAAAATTAAAGTTTCAAATTTTTCATAGGTAGGCATACTCATAGGAGGGCTACACAAAAATTTTCAGAATTTTTGAACAAGAATTTGAATTTATATGGAAATAACAAAATGAGACACTATTCAAACATATAGAAATTGAATAAACATTGCTTGAAAGAAAAAGCAGGACTTTGGGGGCGAAAGTTGGCCCAAAGACCATATAAGCGATGCGGCCCATAGAAGCGAATGCTTGGCGGCCCGGTTTGGCTGCAGCCCGCTTTGGCACTTTTGCGAAAAAAGTCCTTGCATGTAAACAAAATAACAAACAAGTTCAACACACTATTCAGAACTATTCACGAGTCATAGATTCTTCACTTAGGTCCGCATTCTCTTGAATTCATGCACGAGATCCCTAGTCGCGAGCTTGAGCGAGAGGAGCGCCGATGGCTTTCGATCCGGCCGGTGGGGTGGCTCCCCGTCGGCGCCGACGACGGCGGAGTGTCGTGGTCCTCATCCAAGGCGCACTCACCGGTGCCCTCGCCTTGCGTAGAGGTGGCGGTCTTATTTTTGGCTCGGTCAGTTGGCGTTTCTTAACGCACACGATAAATCGCAAAAGCGCCGCGGAATCGTCGTTGTAGCTTTCACCAGGAAATATTGTGGTATCGTATTTTCCACGAGGAACGGATGTACTCTCTCTAACTAGTTTGTCCAAGGACACACACGACCAAAGATGGGGAGGATTAGCGAGAAGGATCCCTACACCTTTAATGTCTATGATTAGCCGAGTCTCGAGCTACTTGTTCACCGGGCACCGGCCACGCCCATCAAGCGAGTCCAGGCAATTAGCTCTACGACCGCGGCCCGAGCGTGGGGGATTTCAAAGGGGACGGACAAGGCTTGTCCGCGACCAAGCCGCCCTACCCCTCAACCGTGGGATGCACCACAAAAGATAGAAAACCGCTAGCCCAAACACCACGTCTACGCTAGTGATTATCACTCCGGTGTTTGCCGGGTTCCCGGTCAAAGGGTTCCACCACTAGAGTCCCGCCCGAAGGGCGACTATCGATCCCGCAAAACAAGTAGATAAATCGTGGATAAACAAAAGACAATAAAGATTATCAGAACCGTGGGAAGCTTACTTAGCCAAGATCCCGTTAAGGAGCCAAGTCTGGATCCACCAAGGTACAAGGTTGGGGAGACACCGACAAGTCCGGCGCTTCCCCGCTCTCGACCCTTCACATCTCTCCTCCGCCCGATCTCTCTACTACTAATGAGGGCCTAAGCCCATTGGAGTGAAGGGGTAGAGTAGAGGGAGAGCTCTCTTAGAGGAGAGGGAGAGACTCTTCCTTGGAATGGTGTGTGTGTTGAATGAGGGGAGAGAGCCTCCTTTTATAGGTAGAGGAGAGGGGCTCTTTGGAAGATTGCCATCCCACATGGAAGGAGCAAAACCGACCTAGGAATACCTTCTAAATCTGCCAAACCGACCATCCAACGTCGGTAGTGCCCGCTTTGGAAGGTAATGAACCGCCTCCCCGAAGTTGGGCCCGAGCCTCGGCCGAGGGTGCGGCGCGGCCGCACCTTGTGGCGCGCGCGCATTGGGGCCGGCCCGGCTTCGGGCCGGCGAGTGGTGGCGTTGTTGGGCCTGAAAAGTTGTAGGGCGGCGTTGGCTTGGCCCCCAGCTGCGTGTTTGGTCAATTTCTCCCTTCCGGCTTGATGTTCTTCGGGGAATGCGCTTTCGGGGAGGCGTCTTTTGGTATATTTTCCACTTGTTTCTTTTAGAAATCTGCACAATAATAATTTGGATACTACAAGTGGAAATATGTTAGTAATAAATATATGAGTATAAAAGGTATAGTTTTACTCCCTTTATGGTAGTAAGTTGATGGGGAAAAATATGTCATTGGTGACGTCAACCGGCCCACGCATGGCGCCGCGGCGACCACGGCACCGGTGGCGCGCACGGCGACGGCGCAGGAGAGACCGAGAAACGGGTGCGGCGTGTACGGCGGTTGGCGGCGAAGTCGATGGTGGAGGAAACCCAACATGAGGTGGCTGGAGCGGCGAGCAACGGCGGCGGCAAATTTGGCGGTGAGCCAAAGGCGGCCAAGCGGCGGCGAGAAAGAAGAGAGAGAGAGGCGGTGGCGTCGTGTTTGCGGGGCGAGGACGCGAATTTGAGCACGCCAACGCTTTTTGCGAGCTCGTCCAGTGGTTAGACGCGTGCTCACGCACGTGAAGCATCGAGGCGCCCACGATGACCGACGGTGAGGGCGGCAAAAGCAGCTTCGGTGGCGGCTTACGCTGTTTCACGGAAGTTCGTACTAGTAATGCGTCTTCATTTCTTCTTCTTCAAATATCTCCCAAAATTGCATGGAAACTTCAAAATCTCCAAAAACAAAAATAGTCCAACTTCTCGAGATCTCATTTGCTTTAATGACCATCCCCAAATTCTCAATAATTTTAAAAATAGGTTTTCAAAGTTTTTATTTGAGCGTAGGAATAATAAATATTTAATTTTTAAAACTGATTTTCAAAAGGGAATAACTACTACTCAAACAACTCAAACAATGGTACCACTTCAAAGCATAAATTTCATAACAATAAAAAAGAATCAAAGTTTTTATTTACAACACTCAACTCATGTAACATGTGAGACATTACATATGCAACATATGAATACTATAATTAAAATATAAAATGCATTTATGCCTTAATGCACAATGATAATGCATGATTATTAATTAATCAAGTTTTAACTAGTATAGTAACACGTGGGTGTTCTGACACTTCCCTTAAAGAAATCTAGTCCCGAGATTTGAGAATGGAAACTTTCAAGAATATGACGGTGGGCTTCGCAGTTTTAAAACTATGCCAAAGATTACGAGAACTTGCTAGTGATAACGATTTACAAAACCATTCGGGGATTTAGAGATGATACAAAAGATTATTTCACGGGACTAGTGACACATCTATTACATAATAAAGCCTCACTCGAAACTTAGGCGAGGCGAGGACAATGAAGAAACACTAAGAAGATAAATAACCACAACGCAAAAGGGCCCCAACGGATCCGAAGCGGATGGGATCGAGGAGGCACAAAATGTCGAAGGCACGAAGGAATCCCAAGGCCATAAGCTAAGCGGATGTAGATTCGACCTTCTAAAGACGAAGCTAGACTTCTTCCTCAATGACACCAAAGCAACCTTTGTCCGGCAACTTTGGATTTGCAAGTAAGAGCTTGATCTTGTAGTAATGCGGCTTTCCGTCTTCTTCTCTCGGCTCAATTACCTCTTGAGCTGGCGGCTTCACTTTGGAAGAGGAAATCGACTCTGCGATTCTTAGAGGAGATTTGTGGTGGGCTTTGGAGGGATGGAAGTCGCGAAGCAAGGTACCCGGGTTGCGTTTTTAAAGCGCCAGAGGAGCGGATAGAGACGTTGTGGCACACCGAGGAAGATGAAGCCGAGAGAGAGAATCAAAAGCAGTTCACGGGTGGAGCGACCACCAGCTATGGTGCACTCTGTGCTCAAGCATAGGGTGACAGGATTCCCATGATGTGGAGGCGAGTAGCGGGCCGAAACCATGGAGGGGTCCGGTGCGGTGCAAGGCGATGGCAACAAGCGGATATGGTGCACAGAGAGAGAAAGGGAGAAAGAAGGCGTGGTGCAGAAGCGAGGCGTGACTTGGACGAAGCGAGTGCGGGCACGCCGAGGCGCAACACGGAAGCGGGCGAGTGGCCAGGATGTTCATGACATTGAAGACACGTGGCGGCAATGGAATGCCACAGTGATCCCGTCTTAAGCAGGGTCTGAAAATCATTAGAGTGGTGAATCGAATAGAAGATTCCAAAGTTTCCACTATTAGCACAATTTAGAATTCAAACTAAGCAATCTATATGCCCCTCGCAATGTCATAGAAATGCCGGATATGATTGTAGCTTGGTAAATTCAATTGAATGTGAAAGGCGGCAACATAAAATTTATCGAAAGCGGGACAACTTTCCGATCTTTCCGTCCTCTCGATCCAATAGTGATGGCATAAGTGGTTTGATAATTTGCCAACACTATCCTCGAAATGGTTAAGCAAAGTCCCTTATCTACCACTTCTTGTTGTATGTTAATGTTGATGTCATTGATTTGCTCTTCAAAAGTCACCTTTCTTGCCACTTACGAGAGGAAAGTCCCACTTCTATCGAGTTCGATATAGGAGGTCCATGAGCCTTGGCATGATTCCACACGGCACAACATAAGCCGTGTCAAAAACTTACACATAACATCCTATTTGGACTAAGGTTCAAACAAAGTACACGAGGCTTAGTAGTAAAACACAACAGCAACCAATACTAACATAATTTTAGATAACATGTGAAACATCAAATGTGCATAACACAAATGCTATAAACAACATATGCAATGCAATGATGCTTGCTAATGATCTGAAAAGATGATCATGAACGATGGGATATGAAGATCCTTTCCCCTTAAAAGAAATCTAACTCCGTGATTTCAAAGTAACAAATCTCATTGGGATAAGTAATGGGAAAGGAAATGTGTCAAAGATATTGACTTGTAGGAAATTTGCAAAGTAACAAAATTGATATCAAGATTGCAATCCAAAAACAAAGCGTGATTACAACCGATAAGGAGTTTTTAGAAATTCCAAGGGAGTATGGATATGAATTTCCAAAAGAGATTACAAAGAAGAGAAAAGCACATTAGTTGTGGACTATAGTGAGTCATGACCATAGATCCCGACATAGCATAGCGCCCGGCAAGTATTTCCTTATGGGCTGCAAATCCACGGGGAGACCCTAGGTTTCGACACTATTTCCCGATCATGGATCATGGTTCTACCATAGGACACAATTATTGCAACTCTCAACCAACACATGTTGGATGTCAAAGTGAAAAGAAGAGCATGTGTCTAATTGAAGAAGTCAAAATACGACACACGTATGAGTTGAGAAATCAAGAAGTAGTCCGAGGCTTTTAAATAGAGTTAACATGGCAAGGTGCAAGCTCCTAAAAATTGGAACTTATGAAGCAAAAATTATCAAATAGAAGTCCATTAACCAAAAACTTGGTATAGGACGAAATTTAGGACAAACAACTATAAAGAAGAATAGTTGTCCGAAAGAAAAGGAGGAAGTCTCTCATATTATGATGATATGATGCATGCTCGTCCTATACGTCTTCACAATGTTAGGAGTACTCTGTCTCCATCATGTTAGATGTTAGTAGGTTATAGGGCTTTACTTTATATACTATCTTCACTTTGCATCAAACAGGATGTCGAAAAGCACTTAGCGAGCATCATTGGCAAAGTTGACCCTCCAGTTATTCTTGAGAAGATAAGATCAAAACTTCTTGAAATCTTTCACTTGACTTGTCGCAACAATCTTCATTTTAAAAGCTTCTAGCAAGCATGAGGAAAGAAAGAAAACCATTTTTAAGTTGTTACTTTCAAAAAACTTTTAGATTACAAAATTATTTTGAAGTTTTCAAAAGTAATATTGTAGCCGATCCTAAGTATGAGCTCGATACCATTGCGTAATGAGAACCTCCTAATTCTTGGGCCCACACACTTTTGTCTTTGTCCCAAAGACCTCGGCAAACCGTGCGAGATGCACCCAATAACTTAAGAAGCCTTTGTCGGGTGTCATCGGAAACCCCGATTACACCACTCTCATATCGGGATCAACAAAGGAGTAGCTACAACATTACAACATTTGTTACAAAAATATAGATCGAGTCGGAAGAATAATAACATTAATTTTATAAAATGTGAGTAAGTTACATTTGAGTAAACTTAACTTAATTAATTTGCGTGCTGAGTAGACTAGAAGACAACCGGATCATGTCATGCCCACCGACATAACCTTGGTTAACAAAGACGAGTCAACACACGCAACAAGGATTAACAAACCCCGAGTACGGGAGTACTCAACAAGACTTACCCGACAAAGAAAAAGGAGAAGACTCGGGAATGCTGGTCTTAGGAGTCAAGGTAAGGCTTTAGCAAGAATCAAGGACTCATTTTTGCGGAAAAGCTTACTAAAAGTGAATCCTTACTTTCAAGGTTTTAATTTCAAATTGGTAACTCATATACTCTAGGTGATTCTATACTAGAGCAAACATTTCTTTCATAAGCCAACTTTCTTTCCTCAAAACCATGTTCCATCAATTACTATGATGAAGGTCGCGGGGGAATCGGGTCTCCTTCTCCGAGAAGCAACGGCGATTCATGAATCGATTATAATCCCAAAATGGGATCCCTAACCACACGACATATGTAGCACTTAAGCTTGCATATATCAACCTTCTTTTCAGATTTGTCCAAGGCGGGGGCGAGGCTGCGCTACCCGAGAGCACAGTATTCCACCTCCCTACCCCGTCCCTAATGACGGTTTGACAATAGGGTGGGTACATGCTACTCCCGCCATCTCTCCACTCCCAGTGCGTGGTTGCCATTCCCGATTTGGCTCCACCGAGATCCGCTTACGGAGTATGTGGCTAGTTAGGGTCGACCGACTGGGGTGACTGCCGGTTAGGCGTGCCATTGACCAAAAAGGTCTCAGCGTAATATGTGTTCAAACGTCCCGATTTCACTCGGGCCAAACAACGGACGGTCCTTAAACAACCAACACGGGACAAGCACGACTAGGAATCTCTGTCGGCTTTCAACCTATGTCCCGTCCGATCTCAAATTCATCACTACAACTCTTTCTTTTCCGAAAACGGTACCATCTCCTCAAATAAAACATTTTGATGAAAACTTAGCTAATTAAGCAGGGCTAAGCATCACTAAGCATTTTCGAAATAAACAGGTTATCAAGGATGGTATTGAAATAAACAAGGATGGGAATGCAGCAATTAGGTTATCACTCAACTCCTAATTACTTAATGCAACATAGCATAGACATAAGTGATATAAAACTTTTAAAACATCAAGGAAGGGTTTAATGTAACCGGGGCTTGCCTTCGTTGGCGGAATAAACTAGTTCTTCAGAAAACCCAAGAGAAATCGAACCCGCTTCCACTGGATGATAAACCTCTTCGGGGACTTGCTCGGACTTGACACTCTCAATCTCGTTCACTACACAAAACAATGTATGCCTCAACATGATGCCATATATTTAAACATGATGCTTGCAGGTGCATGAAATGATAAACACATGAGTACAACTTTCCTTCACGATAAGTTGCAACCCAACAAAACCAATTTGTTGAACTACTCTATAAGATATCATCACCATTGCCTAAGGAGTTCTCAAGGACCATTTGATTGTGGTATGATCCAAGATTCACAAGACAACCCAAAAGTCACACAATTCCTACGTCATTATACACTAAACAATTCATTTAAACACATAAAATAATAAAGCATAAAATAATAAAGAAATAAACTTTGTCAAAATGATTCTAAACTTTTTGTACAGAAAGGTTACACTCTAAAAACAGTACCAAATTAATTTTCATGATTTTTGAATAAATATTTTATTTTCTAAAAAAATCATAGAAGATGCATTTTTCAATTAAGATTGTATTTTTAAATCATACAAAAATTACTCAAAATTAAAGTTTCAAATTTTTCATAGGTAGGCATCTCACTCATAGGAGGGCTACACAAAAATTTTCAGAATTTTCGAACAAGAATTTGAATTTATATGAAAATAACAAAATCAGACACTATTCAAACATATAGAAATTGAATAAACATTGCTTGAAAAAAAAAATGCAGACTTTGGGCGAAAGTTGGCCCGCCAAGACCGCGCAAACGATGCGGCCCATAGAAAGCGAGAATGTGCCGCCCGGTTCGCCTGCCGAAGCCTACGCCTTGGCACTTTTGCATAAAAGTCCTTGCATGTAAACAAAATAACAAACAAGTTCAACACACTATTCAGAACTATTCACGAGTCATAGATTCTTCACTTAGGTCCCTGCATTCTCTTGAATTCATGCACGGGATCCCTAGTCATGAAGCTTGAGCGGAGGCGGGGCGCCGATGGTAAGCTCGATCCGGCGGTGGGGTGGCTCCCCGTCGGCGCACTCACAAGGTGCCCTCGCCTTGCGCCGAGGTGGCCATGTGCCGGCGCCCGCCGCCGGTGTGCCGCGGCGACCACGGACACTTGGGTGGCCACGCAGACGGCGAGGGAGAGAGAGAGAACGGTGCGGCGTGTACGGCGGTTGGCGGCGGTCGATGGTGGAGGAAACCCAACGTGAGGTGGCCTGGAGCGGCGAGCACGGCGGGGCAAATTTGGCGGTGAGCCAAAGACGACCAACGGCGGTGAGAAAGAAGAGAGAGAGGCGGTTGCGTCGTGTTTGTAGGATCGAGGACGCGAATTTGAGTACGCCAACGCTTTTGCGAGCTCGTCAGTGGTTGGGCCAGCGTGCTCACACGACGTGAAGCAATCGAGACGCCACGATGACCGACGGTGAGGCAGCAAAGAAATCGGTGGCGGCTACGCACAAGCGGAAGTTACGTACTAGTACGTCTTCATTTCTTCTTCTTCAAATATCTCCCAAAATTGCATGGAAACTTCAAAATCTCCAAAAACGAAAATAGTCCAACTTCTCGAGATCTCAGATTTGCTTTAATGACCATCCCCAAATTCTCAATAATTTTAAAAATAGGTTTTCAAAGTTTTTATTTGAGCGTAGGAATAATAAATATTTAATTTTTAAAACTGATTTTCAAAAAGGGAATAACTACTACTCAAACAACTCAAACAATGGTACCACTTCAAAGCATAAATTTCATAACAATAAAAAAAGAATCAAAGTTTTTATTTACAACACTCAACTCATGTAACATGTGAGACATTACATATGCAACATATGAATACTATAATTAAAATATAAAATGCATTTATGCCTTAATGCACAATGATAATGCATGATTATTAATTAATCAAGTTTTAACTAGTATAGTAACACGGGGTGTTACACTTTGGTGTCCCAAAGTGTGATGGTATGATTTCTATCATAGAACCTAAGTAATAGAGAAGTACATAGGAACCTAGATCTCTCCGTTGTCCTCCCAACTTGCTACTACACATTTATCATTAGAAATTCTCTTGTGTGATTGATATTACTCATACCTCCTATCATTTACCATTTACCCCCTCACTTTAGTTTAGTGGTTTGCTAAGTTAGTAGATACATGATTGTGAGTTATTAGATTCTTTAGCCAACGCTTCCCTATGGATACGATACTCTAGAATACTCATCCTAGGGAAAAGCTACAATGGTAGGTGTTACGTGCGCTTGCGGAATCCTTCATATTCTTTTAGCACTTAATAAATACCAACAAGCTTTTTTGGCGCCGATTCTTTGGGAAGCATTTGGCGATAAGATTTTAATAATGATCTTGATGTACGCTAATTTAGTGTATCACTAGCTTTAGTAGGATTACCCTTGTTTTGTTGAGTTGTGGAATAGACGGGACAAAAAGATGTCGTTGCAACCTTCCAACAAGATTCCACGAGAAAAAAAAAAAAGAAACATTGAAGAACCCGGGGTGCTTGATCATTCAAGATTCATCAATAATGGAACCCTGCCATCTCAAAGGTATGTTTTCACATATATATTATTCTAACCATGTATAGATTGGAAAAGAAGTCGCCCGTCACAAGAATTCAATGCACACATCTCAAGTGACGTACATAGAAGCTACACATCATGGTAAGTATGATTAATAAAGGTGAGAAAGTCTTGCTCATGGACTATAAATTGATTGAGTAGTTGTCATTTAATTTCTTGCATTGCATTGCATGTTTACTTGATCAATTCATGCATTCACTCCACTTAGTTTATGTTTTCTCATAGTAGATCCATTGCATGTTTAGTTCTTTGCATACATCCATGTTGTTTGCATCCTATATATATATATATATATATATATATATATATATATATATATATATATATATATATATATATATATATATATAAAACTCTCACCATGATCATGCTCTTTCATCTCTATTTTGAATGAATCTCTATAGTGCTTTCATGCTACCTTTGTTTGCTATAGTATGCTTTGGTTTAGAAGTATTGCAAGGATACTTCTAAAGGTTTTTAAATTGCGTGGTTCTTAGGTTAAAATGCCTTCCTTAATTGCTTGCGTAGACATTGGTTATTGTGTTGGACTAACCCCCTGTGTAGAAAATTCTCAAATCCTAATTTGGGTAAGTCAAGAGATGAACTCAGATTAAAGATGAAGCAAGGCATATGATGAACTCCAACCTTGTGCAAATGACACGGCTCATTCATCATTGATGAAAGAATTGTAAGTATCAAATATCATTTACTTTGTCTTTTGCTACAAGTTACCTTTGCCTTGATCTACATGCTAGAGTACAGCCACAAACAAAATATGTATAAGATATGAATGAATAAAAAATCTGTGCTAAGGTAATCAAAGAACCACCTTATCATTAGCATATATGAGATCTTATGAACTTTGGACAACAACCCTTGCTTCAACCATGTTGTATATTCCCTCGGGTATGTGTCCACCGATATTTTGCGAAAAAAGAGTCTACGCTATGTCTATCCGATGAAGAAGAGTGCCATACAACACTATCATGAAAAGTAATCACTCAACAAAAGTGGATGGACAAAGCAATGGGCCACAAGAACATCAAAGACAGTTAAGTGAATATAAATATCATATTTTACAACTTTTGTCTTATGTTCTCTAAAAAAACTGAGCACATGAAGGCTCATGCTAAAGAAAACAACAACAACATGTTCCTAGGACAAGTACCCTCCCGGGTATTCTCGGTCACTAACCATGCAGGAACAAAGGATGAACAACATCTAAGGACATGGTGATTGTAACACATGATTAGGGATGGTTCAGCATTCGCACTTAAAGTGTCGAAAGTGGAGGGAAGGCTCGAGCTTGGGGGAGGAAGGCCAATTCCTCTACAAGATGATCCGACAAATCTCTCCCTCTTCTCAAGCTCCCGCCACTCGACACACACCGGTTTGCAATTCCCTACTCACTATTACTTTGTCTCTCTAAGTTTGAATGTTTATAAATGTCATACATCAAAATCAAACTTAAGATACAAAAATAAAATTAACCCATTAGAGAAAAAAGTAATGGTGAACAAATGCTAATTAAAATATCCACCCAAAACTTTTTGTAGCATAGAGGATACCTTTAGCTCCATGACAATTCTACCCTTGTTTAAAATTACTTGTATATTCCTTCGGGTATGTGTTGTCAACTAATACTGCGAGGAATAAAATCATGAGAGGAGCTAAAAGGTCCGAGGCAATTTAAAAGAACAAGAAAGAAAGGGCGATGCAATAAAGGAGACACGTGAGGAAAAAAAGATACACAAGATGCCAAAGAAGAAAAGCTTCGAGCAAAAAAAAAAAAGACCACCACAAGGTGTTACGGTGTGCGTCACACTCCAATAATAAGGTAACATCTTGAGGTAAGTTGTCATTAATTAAGCTTTACCTTAATTATGGCTTGTTCATAAATAAAGAATCAAACAAGTTAGAGTAACAACCTTGCTTGATCTAGCTTTATTAGCTCAACTTGTTTTGTTTCTTTAATTGTTCATATCACCACTCTCTTGATCTCAAAGTCTTAATCATGTAAGCTAGAATGTTGCACACCTTGCTTTGGAAGAAGATAATCATAATCATAATCATGCCTTTGATACATCATAAGAAAACCCGTCCAAGAGTCAAGGAGTTTGTTTCTATCCGTCGAAAGTTTTAACTGCAACATTCATGCTCAATCTTATGATCTTGTCACCCAAGTTAGGACTAACCAAAGCATATAAGAAATCAACTCTCTTGTTTAATGTGCCTATGGTTTTGGTTACGTTGGTGTTTTCCCACCAACAGAGCCCATGCACTTGATCTCTACCTTCACTTTGCAAGTAGGATACACTTTGAGCAAAAAGGTGGAGAAGTCTATCAGTCTCTCCAAAATTCAACAAGTGAATGTCTTACGAGCATGCACACTAAACAAGATCTTTGCCCTCACGTCCATGCTCATCCCCAACTTGCAAGACCAAGAAAGAACATGGGTGACACCATCCGAGAACACGGCTATCAAGATCAAATAGAAACAATGAGGTAAGAAGTCTTGTTCAGAGGACTTAAAACACTAAACCCTCGCCGAAAGGTAAGATCCGTAGTTATCCAAATTTAGTGCATACCATATTTACTTCCTTGCATTGCATAATCATTTTCCTTTAGCATATTTACATTACAACACTAGCACTTTGCATTAGAAAAGAAAATAAAAATATTTGTTTGTTGCATATATATATATAAAAAAAAAAACTCTAAGCCCCATATGAGTAATTTTTGTGGCGTGTAACAACCCATAAGGATATTTCTTGTGGTGGCATAAAAATAAAATAAATATGCATGCATCGTCATTCTTTATCTTGCATAGAAATAATAAAACCCCAAAAATATTTAATGCCGCTTTGAAAGATTTCCACGTAGACAAAAGCAACGTGGCTAACCCCTAACGCTTAATCAAGTTCCACTAGCTTTGTTGTCTATTTGAGTTCAGCGAGGATCCTAAGGAAGAGAGACATGACACATATGGCGTCCATCATCAAAGAAGATCAGCCCACCATCACTATCTACCTCTACTTCCAACCATCAATTAACCGCCACTTCAAAATCAAGCTTGGGGGAGAGCACCCCCAGTTATCGAGTTAAGTATCTCTTTACTATATCTTATTTACTACTAGCTAGATATGTTTGCTTTATTGAAAAGAAATAAAAAGATGCATAACTAAGGAAATCAAATAAAAAGAGTCTATATAGTCTTTATTAGAGTGTGAGAATAAAATAAACTCGAAGATAATCTCTAGTCATGGAGATGATGAATAGTTGCTCCATCGTAATTCCTTTCAAGTACCTACCTTTCAAGCTTAATTTCTCTCGATCTTTTAATGCAACTACTTTGACTTGAGATTTGATCTGAACCTAAAACCTGTGGGTAGCAAATGCTTGCTCTAAAGTCTAGGTGATTAGCGGATATGATATATGAAAGTTTGAGCTGCTGTTTATCTTACTCCTAGTGATACTAGAGTTACGGAGATTTATCTTTTGAAAATTAAAAGTGCACATGATGAGTTCCTATATGACAAGAGTGTTGAAAATCCTACCACAGACCATATATACATGTTCTTTAGAAAGGAAAACCCCTTTTTTGTTATATATAGGCTGCTTACTTTTGCATTGAGTTTGGTCAATCTTTTGTCGACCCTTAGAAACTTGTCATCTTGCTACTCATGCACACACTCCACTCCACTCCACTCCACTCCAATATATTCCCCTTACACTTATGCTACTTCTACCCTAGAAGTACGCATCCACCAAATATTCACCTAGATCCACCAAAAATGTTCTACTCCTACCCTGGGAGAGAGCAACCAAAAATATTCCCCATACATATCCAATTAGCCCACATCTCATAAAGCTCCTTTATCCTTGTTTCTATCTCTCTACAAGTTTATTGCAAAAGAGGCTTGGGTTGTATAGTCAAAAAAAAGAGAGAAAAGAAAGGGGAGATGAAAAATGGACAAGTGTCCTACGGGCGAGTAGAGCCTACCTCCTAAAAAAAAAGAAGAATAAAGGAGAATAAAAAAATGGACAAGTGTCCCTTAATAAAACAATGGGTACTTAGATGCCCGCCTCTCCATGAAAAAAAATGAGAAAAAAAGAAGAAAGAGTATACAGCCCACGTTCTCCCAAATACTTTCAAAGTCCTAAAGAGAGAGATATGTTTCCTACAGGAGCAAAGTAGAATTAGGCTTTCACTTCATTCACCTCATACACCTACCATCATATTCATTTTACTGCATCATGCACATGCAGTATGACTCGTGACTTTGGATCCATTGCTTGACTTTACAATATATGCTTAGTAAGTAGATTTAGTTTTCTCCCGCCTATGAACTCCACATATAAGCCTTAGATATAGGGTGAGGGGAGAAGAAGGCATAGTGTCTCTTGCCTTATGCCAAAAATACCACATATCATGAGAGAAAGGCAACACAATATTATTGCCTAAGTGAGGATCCACAAATACCACAAATGAGAGACTTGAAAGGGTCATACTAAGGAACTTTTGAGTTTTATTTTGAAAAACCCGCAAAACTCTCGAATGATAGTTGAACAAAGAGTTTGAGACATGGCGCTTGACTTGATTGTTCTATCTTTCAATTGCCTAAGATCCAAGAAAAGGCTATAAGCTCCATGGTTAAAGGTAATATGGGTGAGTTGAAAGTTGGAATGGTTTATTCTAATACGAAGAGAAATTTTGTTTGAAAGCATGTACTTTTGAGGTGTGAAAGCGTTGTAGCAACTCCTGATCCATTGCTAAGTTTGGCTTTGCTAGGGACTAGCAAAGGGTAAGCTTGGGGGAGCTTGTTGACACCTGTTATAGCATAAAATATATAGGGTTTTAAAAACTGAAATAAGGATTTAAAATGAATATCAACATAGTATAGGGCTTTTACAGACATAATTCCACGAGTTTTGGTGATTTATATATTTTCAGGGATTAAACAGGAATATGCCCAAGAGTTTGCAAGCCCTACGACATAAAGACGTATACGTGAAGTAATCTAACTTGGAACCTACGTAAGAACATTCTAGAAGACACCGTAAGAGAGACGAGGCATTCTAGAAGACACCATTTGGGGCCCACCGGGGGGAGGGCGGGCGGCGCCCAGAGCGAGAGGGCGGCCGCGCCCATGGGGCCCTTGTCGGCCTTAGCTTCGACGCCGGTTCCTAGCCGCCATTGAGGAGTAATCCCTGTCCATCTATCAAGGTCGGTTGGATCCAAGGGCTATGGTGCATCCAATGGAAGACTCTAGAAGGCCTGCACTGCATTCGGCCCATCTAAGCCTATGTGTATTAGCATAATACATGGTGGAAGGGTTAGTACCACATTGCCTACGGAACTAGGAGGCAGGCCTGGAGACCCCTATATAACAAGACCCCCTGGGGTGAAACCCTAATTCATTCCATTCATATCATTTGACCTGTTGGTTTTGGAGGTGTCCCAATGTGAGGACAACCTCTCCACTAGAGAATTAGGGCTAGACTCTCCAATGTAGTAGATTAGCAACTAGGGAGTTAGGGAGAGCGGAGCTATGCTCCGGTTCGGAGGAATCTACAGAGTTTGGTATGTCTTGTATCCTTCCTTTGTAAGACATTATGCTTTATATATATTTATCTTCTCTATTACTTTCATGCCTTTCATATATTTGGTTAGTATAGTTGTTATGTCATTGCATGGGATCTCCGCTCGCATCGAGTGCTCTAGTTATTCTAGTTAGCTAGAGTAGTAATCGCTAGTGTAGACATGGTGTCTATCCTATAGGTTACCTGAGATTGCACCCAACCCCACCTGGATTGTTTGTGGTAGCCCCGGTGGTGACAAGCCCCGATGGCCGATGTATTCCACCACGTTCGGGTTGATGTTTGTAGGACCTTGCCAAACCTTCCTAGCCCCCTTCTCATCCCCTCTCTGTGGCTAGTGCTTTGGTGTCCCAAAGTGTGATGGTATGATTTCTATCATAGAACCTAAGTAATAGAGAAGTACATAGGAACCTAGATCTCTCCGTTGTCCTCCCAACTTGCTACTACACATTTATCATTAGAAATTCTCTTGTGTGATTGATATTACTCATAACTCCTATCATTTACCATTTACCCCCTCACTTTAGTTTAGTGGTTTGCTAAGTTAGTAGATACATGATTGTGAGTTATTAGATTCTTTAGCCAACACTTCCCTCGTGGATACGATACTCTAGAATACTCATCCTAGGGAAAAGCTACAATGGTAGGTGTTACGTTAAACTATGAATCCTTCATATTCTTTTAGCACTTAATAAATACCAACACTCGTGGAATTATGTTAGTTAGACCCCTAGTCTATGTTGATATTCATTTTACGCCCTTATTTCATGTTTAGTTGACTATTAATATTATGCTATAACAGGTGTCAACAAGTTCCCCAAGCTTACCCTTTGCTAGTCCCTAGCAAAGCCAAACTTAGCAATGGATCGGGAGTTCCGCAACGCTTTCACACCTCAAAAGTACACATGCTTTCAAACAAAATTTCTCCTTGAGATAAAACTTGCTCAAATTTCAACTTACCCATATTACCTTTAACCATGGAGCTTATAGCCTTTTTCTTTGATCTTGGGCAATTGAAAGATAGAACAATCAAGTTAAGCACCATATCACAAACTCTTTGTTCAACTGTCTTTTCTGGAGTTTTTGCAAATTTTCAAAATAAAACTCAAAGTTCCTTTTGTATGACCCTCTCAAGTCTCTCATTTGTGGTATTTGTGGATCCTCACTTAGGAAATAATGTTGTGTTGCCTTTCTCTCATAGTATGTTATATTTTTGGAATAAGGCAATAGGATACTATGCCTTCTTCTCTCTCACCCTATATCTAAGGCTTATATCTAGAGCTCATAGGTGGGAGAATCTAAATTTATTTACTAAGCATTTATTGTAAGTTCAAGCAATGGACCCAAAGTTACAAGTCACACTTGATCAAGTGGTGCATGTGTATGGTGGATAGAATAAAAATGGTATGGAATATAGTAAGGTGTAAGGAAAAGATGATGGGAAATCTTACTTATGCTCCTTGAGGAATCTTCTCTCTTTTGAAATTTGGAAATTTTGTAGAGAATCTGGGTTGTATCTTTTTTTTTCAGAGAGGTGGGTCCTACTCACCCTCGGACTTGTGTCCATTTTTCTCTCTCTTTTATTATTTTAGAGATGTGAGCTCTACTCGCTCTCGAACACTTGTTCATTTTTCATCTCTTTTGTTTAGGGAGGTAGGCTCTACTCGCCCGTAGGACTTTTGTCCATTTTTCATCTCCCCTTTTTTTTTTTTTTTTTTAAATACAACCCAAATCTCTTTTGAAATAACTTTTGAGAGATAGACAAATGTAATGGAGCTTTTGTAAGATATTGGCTAGCAATGTGTGGATGGGTATAGTGAATATTTTTGGTTGTTCTCTCTTAGGATAGGAGTAGAACATTTTTGGTGAATGTTTGGTGGATGCTTTGTGGATGCGTACTTCCAGGGTAGAAGTAGTATAAATGCAAGTGGTGTAGAGTGGAGTGGAATAAAGTGTGCATGATCAGTATGACAAGTTTCTAAGGGTCGACAAAGATTGAACAAACTCAATGCAAAGCAAGCAGCCTATATATATGTCAAAAGGTTTTCCTAATCTAGGGAGCATGCATATATGGCTTGTGGTAGGAGGTTCAACACTCTTGTCACACAGGAACTTATCATGTGCACTTTAATTTTCAAAAGATAAATCTCCAGAAATCTAGTATCACTAGGAGTAAGATAAATAGCAGCTCAGACTCTCATATATCATATCCGTCAATCACCTAGACTTTAGAGCAAGCATTTGCTACCCACAGGTTTCAGGTTCAAAGCAAATCTCAAGTCAAAGCAGTTGCATTTAAAAGCTCGAGAGAAATTAAGCTTGAAAGGTAGGTACTTGAAAGGAATTACGATGGAGCAACTATTCATCATCTCCAAGGCTAGAGATTATCTTCAGAGTTTATTTTATTCTCACACTCTAATTAAGACTCTTTAATAAAGACTATATAGACTCTATTTATTTGGTTTCCTTAATTATGCATCTTTTTAAATCTTTCTAATAAAGCAAACAAATCTAGCTAAAATTAAATAAGATAGAAGGATACTTATCTGGATACATGGGGGTTGCACTCCCCCAAGCTGGATGTTGACATAGTCTTCGATGTTCTTGATAGTTGGAAGTAGAGGTAGATAGTGATGGTGGTTGATTGATCTTCTTTAATGCTAAACACCATATGTGTCATGTCTCTCTTCCTTAGTATTCGCTGAACTCAAATAGACAACAAAACTAGTGGAACTTGATTAAGCATTAGGGGTTAGCCACATTGCTTTTGTCTATCTGGAAATCTTTCAGCAGCATTAAATATTTTTGGGGTTTTCTATGCAAATAAGGATGACGATGCATGCATGTTTATTTTATTTTTATGCCACCACAGTAAATATCCTTGTGGGTTGTTATACACCACAAAATTACTTACATGGGGCTTAAAGTTTTTCAAAGTATATCAACAAACAAATATTTATTTTCTTTTCTAATGCAATGCTAGCGCTATAATGTGAATATGCTAAAGGAAAATAGTTATGCAATGCAAGGAGATAAATATGGATAACTACCGATCTTACCTTTTTGGCGAGGGTTTAGTGTTTTAAGTCCTCACGAACGAGACTTCTTACCTTGTCATTTCCTTGAGTGTATTATCCGATCTTGACGGTCGTGCTCCTTGAGATGGTGAAGGACAATGTCACCCATGTTCTATGTTGTTCTTATGAGTTGGAGTGAAGTATTGATGTAGGCAACATCTTGTTTAGTGTGCATGCTTGTAAGACATTCACTTATTGAATTTTTGGAGAGACTGATAGGCTTCTCCACCTTTTTGCTCAAAGTGTGTCCCGCTTGCAAAGTCAAGGTAGAGATCAAGTGCATGGGCTCTGTTGGTGGGAAAACACCAACAGAACCAAAAATTCATTCTTCTCTAACCATAGGCACAACAAACAAGATAGAGTTGATTTATTATACGCTTTTCTTAAACCTAACTTGGGTGACAAGATCGGAAGATTGAGCATGATTGTTTGTGATTAAAACATTCGACGGATCGAATCAAGCTCGTTGACTCTTGGAAGGGTTTTTTTTATCTAAACATCAAAAGCATGATTATGATTCTTTCAAAACAAGGTAAGCAATATTCGGCTTACAAGATGAGGACTAAGAGATCAAGAAAGTGGTGGTAGGAACAACTAACAAAACATGTTGAGCTAAAGAAGTTGGATCGGGCAAAGGTATTGCTCTAACAAGTTTGATTCTTTATTTATGAACAAGCCATACTTTAGGAAAAGCTTTAGTAATGACAACTTACCTCAAAATGTTACCTTAATATCGGAGTGTGATGGCGTAACACCTTGTGGTGGATCTTTTTCTTCTGCTCGAAACTTTCCTTCTTTGGCCTCTTGTGTATCTTGTTCTTCACTTGTCTCCTTTATTGCATCATCCTTTCTTTCTTGTCTTCTTAAATTGTGCTTGAACCTTTTTGCTCCTCTCATGATTTTATTCTTGCAGTATTAGTTGACAGCACATACCCAAAGGAATATACAAGTAATTGTAAACAAGGGTAGAACTATCATGGAGCTAAAGGTTGCTTTTATGCCGAAGAAGTTTTGATTGGATATTTTATATGCTCACCATTACCTTCTCTCTAGTTGGAAATTTTATTATACCTTAAGTTTGATTTTGATGAATGACATTTGTTAACCAAACAAACTTAGAGAGATAAAGTAATTGTGAGTAAAGGGATTGCAAACCAGCATGTCGAGTGACGGGAGCTTGAGAAGAGGAGGAGTATGTCGGATGATCTTTAGAGGAGTCGACCTTCCTCCCCATGCTTGAGCCTTCCTGTCACTCGGCACTTTAAGTGTGAATGCTGAACCATCCCCGATCGTGTGTTGCAATCACCATGTCCTTAGACGTTGTTCATCCTTTGTTCGTTGTCTTTGATGTTCTTTTTGGTGCATTTGCTTTGTCTATCCACTTCTTTCGAAAGTGATAGCTTTTCTAGATCGTGTTGTATGACACTCTTCTTTATTGAATAGACATAGCACGCATTCTTTCCTCGCAAAATATTAGTGGACGATACCCGAAGGAATACAACATGGTTGAATCAAGGGTTGTTGTCCAAAGTTCATAAGATCTCATCTATGCTAATGAAAAAGGTGGTTCTTTGATTACTCTTAGCACAGATTTTATTTTTCATGTATTATACACATTTTGTTTGTGGCTGCACTCTAGCATATGGATCAAGGCAAAGGTAACTTGTAGCAAAAGATAGAGTGAATGGTATTTGTTACTTACGTTCTTCCATTAATGATGAATGAGCCGTATCTTTTGCACAAGGTTAGAGTTCATCATATGCCTTGCTTCATCTCCAATATGAGTTCATCTCTTGACTTACCCAAATTGGATTTGATAGTTCTCTGCATTGGGTTAGTCCAACAAAATATACCAAGTATCTACTACAACATACTATTGGTTCAAAAATCAACCTAGACACCACGTCCAATTTGATTTAGGAAGGCATTTTAACCTAAGCACCACGCTTAATTTAAAAGCCAATAGAAATAAAATCACCACTCTAAACTAAACACCATGCTTCATTTAAGAGATGTATGAAGATATTCTAAACCTTAGCATATTATAGTAAACAAAGGTAACATGAAAGCATCACAGAGATTTACTTAAATAGAGACAAAAAGAGCATGATCATGGTGAGGATTTTTTTTAGATGCAAATGACATGGATGAATGCAAAGGAACTAAATATGCAATGGATCTACTATGATAAAACATAAACTAAGCGGAGTGAATGCATGAGTTGATCAAGTAAACATGCAATGCAATGCAAGAAATTAAATGATAAATACTCAATTAATTTATAGTCCATGAGCAAGACTTTCTCACCTTTTAATCATACTTACCACGATGTGCAGCTTCTATGTACGTCACTTGAGATGAGTGCATTGAATTCTTGTGTGGCGACTTCTTCTCTAATCTACAAATGGTTAGAATAATATACATATGAATACATACCTTTGAGATGGCGGGGGTTCCAATGTGTGATGAATCTTGAATGATCGAGGCACCACGGGTTCTTTAATCTTTTCTTTTCTCTTTTCTTTTCTTGTGGAATCTTGCTTGGGAAGGTCGCAATGACATCTTTTATCCCTGTCTATTCCACAACTCAACAGAAAAAGGATAATCCTACTAAAGCTAGTGATACACTAAATCAGCAGACATCATGATCATCATTAGAATCTTTAGGCCAATTGCTTCCCCAGAGCAACGGCGCCAAAAAGCTTGTTGGCATTTGTTAAGTGCTAAAAGAATATCAAGGATTCTCGCAAGCAGTTTACGTAACACCTACCATTGTAGCTTTTCCCTAGGATGAGTATTCTAGAGTATCGTATCCACGGGAAGCTTTGGCTAAAGAATTCTAATAATAAGTCACAATCATGTATCCACTAACTTAGCAAACCACTAAACTATAGTGAGGGGGTAATAGTTAAAGGATAAGTAAAGCATAAATATAATAACCTACCTAAGATATCAAAGAATAATTAAACTAATCAAGAGGTAAAAGGGAGAGATCAAGGTTCCTAGATACTTCTCTATTACTTAGGTTCTATGATAGCAATTATACTAATGCACTTTGGAGCAGCAGATCCGTCCCAACTCTCGAAGAAGACTGGGAAGAAGGTAGTTGGGAGAAGGCTGCCAAAAAGCTCTATTTAAAAACACCAATCCGAACGTGGTGGACTACAAAGGCCTTTACAGAGCTGTCACCCCCTGGGGCTACCACAACTATCCGTGGGATTGGGCGCAACCTCAGGTAACCTATAGCCTAGACACCAAGTCTACACTATCGATTACTACTCTAGCTACCTAGCATAACTAGAGCCCTCAATACGAGCGGAGATCCCATGCAATAGTATAACAACTATACTAACCATATATGAAATACATGGAAGTAAATAGAGAAGATAAATATATGAATCTTAAGTCTTGTAGAGAAGATACAAAGACATACCATACTCTGAAGACATCTCCAGAACAGGAGCATAGCTCCTCTCTCCTTTACTCTTGATTAGATCTAAGTTAGATCTAATCTAGTTCTAATTACATGTCTAATCTACTTCTAATTACATGGCTAATCTTCTTCTAATCTACTTCTAATTCACTAATCCCAGAGAGAGGTTATCCTTACATTGGGACACCTCTACAACTGAGAGATAATGAAGTAGAATGAGATAGAATGAATTAGGGTTTCACCCTGGGGTCAGGGGGTCTTCTTATATAGGCCTTGGCGATGAACGATAGCCCTTGGATCAAACCGACCTTGGCAACGGTGTAGATACAACCTCAAAGTCGGTTACAAACCGACCTACGAAGATGGACCTGTTTGGCTACTGTAGCCTGGCGGCCGGCCCAAATCCCTCTGGCGGCCGCCAGGGTCTTGTGGCCCAACCGAGCCATGTTTCTCCTGGTGTCTTCGGGTACCTTCTATAGTGTTTTAGTCTACATTTTGGGTTAAGTTACTTCATGGTCAATGCTTGTCATTGTATGAGATGTATATTAGGAACTTTCTCCATTCTTCTCGCATTTATCTGTTAAGTCCCTAAAAAGATATAAATCACCAAAGCTCGTGGAATTATGTTAGTTAGACCCCTAGTCTATGTTGATATTCATTTTACGCCCTTATTTCATGTTTAGTTGACTATTAATATTATGCTATAACAGGTGTCAACAGAGGTCAGTGATGATCCTGTTGGGCATCCCGAATCTGTGCATGATCTCTTGGATGAACTCGACTGCTTTGGTGGAGCTGAAGGTGACCAATGGCTTGTATTCTATCCATTTGGTGAATTTGTCGATGGCGGCGTAGATATATACTCGTATCCTCCCTTGGCTCTTTTGAGTGGTCCGACTTGATCCGGTCCCGGCATGATGAAAAAGGCCATGATGGTGGTATGCGATTAAGTTGTGAGCTAGCACATGCGCTTGTCTTGCGAACATCTTGCATCCTTTGCATCTTACCGACGAGTTCTTTTGCGTCTTTGAGGGCTGTTGGCGAGTAGTATCCGGTTTCGAATGCTTTTCCCACGAGGGTTCTTGACGGCTAGCGTGGTTTCCACAAAGATCAGTGGATTTCTTGTAGGATATCTTTTTCCTTCTTGAGCTTATGCATTTGAGTAATGCTGGCTGATGATCTTTGCTCTCTTGTAGAGCTTGTCTCCGATGAGCACGTAGTTCTTGCTTCTTCTCAAGATCCTTGTTGCTTCAGCTTTGTCATCGGGTAGTGTCTTATTTTCGATGAAGTTTATGATGTCTTCGATCTAGGGAGTTGTTCTCGCGACACGAGAGATTATCATTACTACGTTTAGAGCTGATTGCTCCATCTTTGTCTTCTTCTTGGTTCTCCTTGATGGATGGTTTCAAGAGTTCTTCGATGAATACTCCGGTGGGACTTGTGCTCTGTTAGATCCAAGTTTGGCTAGCACGTCTGGCTGCCATGTTCGCATCCCTAAGCACGTGTAGGATTTCTAGGCCTTGGAAGTTCTTTTCCGACTTTGCGTGCCACGCAATAGAGGCCCATGTTGTCCTTTTTGTGCAGTCCCAATCTTTGTTGACTTGATTGATGACAACAAATGAGTCGCCATATACTTGTAGTCTCTTGATTCCCGAGTTCTTGCTATCTTGAGGCCATGGATGGGTGCTTCATATTCTCGCGTCGTTGTTTGTAGCTTGCCACATGATTTGTAGCACATACTTGAGTTGTCTTCCTTCTAGAGATATGAATAAAATCCCGGCTCCTGCTCCCCTAGCTTCAACAATCCATCGAAGTACATGTTCCAATGCTTCTTGATGTCGTCGGATATGGGTTGTTGGAGCTTCGGTCCATTCCGCAATGAAATCCGGAAGTGCACGGGATTTGATTGCTCTTCTTGGGGTGAATTCTAGATTCAATGCTCAGAGCTCTACGCCCACTTTGATATGCGGCCCGTTGAATCTCGTTCCTCGGGATATCGCCTAGTGGTGAGTCAGTCACCACTATAATCTTGTGGCTGTCAAAGTAGTGTCGTAGCTTCCTTGATGTGATCAGTATGGAATAGAGTAGTTTTTGTACGTGAGGGTATCGAGCCTTGGACTCGGATAGAACCTCGCTCACGTAGTAAACTGGCCTCTAAACTTTCTTTGAGTTGCCCCAGGCTCTTCTCTTTCCATGATGATTGCTAAACTGACCACTGTATTTGTTCTTCGCTATGTAGAGCAGGAGTTCTTCTTGATCCTTTGGAGGTGTTAGGACTGGAGCTGACGTTAGGTATTGTTTGAGTTCTTCAAACGCCTTGTCCGCATCATCGGTCCATTTGAACTCTCCCTTGGTCTTGATGAGTTTGAAGAAGGGTAGCCCTTTCTCTCCAAGCTTGGATATGAAATCGTTGAGTCTTTGCCATGCACCCCCGTGAGCTTACGGGCGTCCTTGACGCGGAGGGGTTGTGTCATCTCAGTGATTGCTTTGATTTGCTTGTTGCTGGCTTCAATGCCTCTGTTCTTCGACCAAGAAACCCGGTAGCTGCCCGATGGTACTCCAAAGACGCATTTGGTTGGGTTGAGCTTCCATTTCCATTTGTTGAGGTTCTTGAAAGTCTCTTCCGGATCTTGAATCAAAGTTTACGGTTCTCTTGTTTTCACCACTACGTCGTCTCACGTATGCTTCGGCGTTTTTGCCAATCTGCTCTCCCAAACAAAGTACGTATTGCTCTTTGATACGTTGCTCGACGTTCTTCAATCCGAAGGACATTGTTCTCAGTAGCAAAGAGGCACCGAAGGGGGTGATAAAAGAGGTCTTGCTTCGATCTTCTTTCTTTAAAGCGATCGGTGGTATCCACGAGTAGCAATCCAAGAATGATAGTAGAGCTGATCCTGCTGTGGAGTCCACTATTTGGTCGATCCTTGGTAGCCCGAAGGGATCTTTTGGGCAGTGTTTGTTTAGGTCTGTGTAGTCCACACACATGCGCCAATCTGAGGTATTCTTCTTCTGAACCAGAACCGGGTTGGCGAGCCAGTCAGGATGTAGGATCTCTTTGATGAACCCTGCTACGAGTAGTTTCGCAATCTCCTTCTTGATGGCTTCTTTCTTTTCTGGTGAGAACCTCCTTAGTCTTTGCTTGATGGGTTTGGATCCCATATTGATGTCGATTCTGTGCTCAGCCAGCTCCCTTGGGACACCGGGCATGTCTACTGGTTTCCAGGTGAATATATCTCTGTGTTGCCTTAGGAAGATGGTGAGCGCGAGTTCCTATTTCGGAGATAGGTGGGCGCTGATGATCGCCGTCTTGGATGGATCACCCGTCTGTAGGTCGATGTGCTTGACGTCGGCTTCCTCTGGTGGAATCAGAATTGCTTGCTTCTTGGCTGGTATCTCGAGTTCTTCTGGATTTGTCTCTTCTGCCATATGGTCGAGTTCCTTTTTCTCTAAGAGCTCCCCTGTCTTGTTTGCAATCTCCACGGCTTGTACATCACACTCGAAAGCTTTCTTGAGATCTCCTTTGATGGAAAGAACCCCAAATGGTGCTGGTATCTTCAGTAGAAGATACGGGTAGTGTGGAATAGCCATGAATTTTGCGATAGCAGGTCTTCCCATGATGGCGTGATATGGTGACTCGAGATCTGCCACTTCGAACTTGGTGTACTCTGTTCGGTAGTTGGATGGAGATCCAAATGTGACTGGCAAGGCGACTTGTCCAACTGGTATGGCTGCTCGTCCGGGTACTATCCCATAGAAGGGAGTGCTGGAAGGAGCAATTAATCCGGAGAGGTCTAGTCCCATCTTGTCCAGTGTTTCTGAGAATATGATGTTCAGTCCTGCTCCTCCCTCGATCAATACCTTGGTAATGGTTACTCCAGCTATAGTGGGTTCTAGTACCAAGGGATACAGGCCGATGTTGCCCACACTTGTCCATTGGTCCTCCCTGGTGAATTGAATCGGGTATTGGGACCAGTTGAGATAGCGCGGCGTTGCGAGCTCTGCTGCCATGATTGATCGGAGTGCTAGCTTATCTTGTCTCTTGCTCTTTGATCTGGGTACTCCAGAGAATATGACGTTCAGAGATCTTGTTGCTTTCTGTAAATCTCCCGTCTTTGGCTCTTCACTGGCTCCTTCTCTGTTTTCTTGATTGTCCCCCTTCTGAGCAGAGTTGTTTCCTCCCTTGTACTTCTCCTGGAATGTGGAATAGCTTCCGAGCGTGTGCTGAGCTCCAGGGTGATAGATGCAAGGTAGGTCTTCTAGCTTGATATTGCTTCTGTTCCTGTCGCCGTTGTTGTTGTTGTTGAACCTTTGTTTCTAGGGTTTCTTCGACTTCTCCGCCATTGCGACGGTGTTGTGCGGTCCTCGCTTCATTTCTTTGTTGAGGGTTGTTACGCTCTGTCTTCGGGCCTTCCGAGTTCTTTCTTTCCGGAAAGCAATCTCGGGTTCTTTCTTCGGCTCCGATCATCTTCTCAACAGTAAGCTTGAACTGCTCGTTTGTCCTCGGGTTGGCTTTGTAGAAATCCGACAACTGCCATCTTGAGAAAATTCCATTGCCGAAGGCGTCTATCACTTCCCTCTCGGTAATATCATGCACTTGGGATCTCATCTCTCCAAATCTTGGTAGTAATCTCTCAAGGATTCTCTGGCTACGCTTGAGGCTCTTCGCCTCCGCACGAGTAATAGGATGGGTAATGATTCTGTGAAGTTCTTTGCGAGAATGCTTTCTCGCAAGTCCTCCCGATATCGATTGAGCCCTCTTCGATCTTATCGAACCATTAGAGCGGTAGAGCCTCTAGGGCCATGGGAAAGAAGACGGCCTTTGCGTCATCATCTCCTCCCGGCCGACTCAATGGATTGTGAGTAGACTCACGAGCCATTGTGCGGGCTCTGTTTTCCCATCATATTTTTGAGTGGTTTGAAGGTTTGAACTTTGGGGGTAGCTTGACCTCTTGCAATCTCTGCTGAAGCAAGGAAATCTGTCGTAACTTCTCGTCGTTCTTTCTTCAAGTCTTCACGAGGTTCTTCCTCCTCTTGGATGAGTCCGATGAGGTTGATATGTTGACTCTGCGACTTCTTCTTGTCGACTTGGTCTTGGAGCGGGGCTCTCCCTCGAGGGTCTCGTCTTGTCTACCATCCCTCGGGGTGGCACGGAGTTATTGGAACCCTCTCGTCCGCCCTTGGCCTTTCGAAGGCGTTGGACCGGCTCCTAGGTGCATGGGAGCTGTTCGCCCTTATTTGTGGCGTTCTAGGATCTCTTTCACGGGTAGCCTTCTCTTGAGGGCTTCTTTGATGAGCCTCTCCTCGTCGTTTAGATCTCGCAAAGCAGTCTTGAGGCGGTCGATCAGCCCTTGTAGCCTTTCTCGAGTTACTCGGCGGTCGTCCTCGGCTTCTCTTTCGGACTTCGTCTCTCGTACTCGTGTAGATCGGCTTGATATTTGTTCGAGGGGCTTGTAGGCGCAGCGTTTGCCCCGATTCGGCCCCCTCCCTTTAGCTTGTTTCTCTTGGCCTTTCTTGACGTTGGTGTTCTCCTTCGTCTTCAAGGGTTCTTTTCGTCCGCCAAGATGTTGGATAGGCCTTCGTCGGTGGACCCGATGTCGGGGCATCCGGATGGTTAAGTGGGGCGCAAGCTGTTGCCACCATAAAGATTTCCTTGGCGGGCGTAGCCTTGGGCCGCCACTCCTTCCGTCGAGGGGAGAACTTGCGATGTTGGTCCTTCCGATCACCGCCGTTGCTCGGCGATTGGCTCCGATCAAGGGTTCTTGGCGATGGATGATACAATCCTCCGGGGTTCTTGTCAAGATGAGCCCTCTTTGCGCGCCCTCAAAGGAATCTCCCATCTTCTCTTGAGTTGTCTTGGCACTCCTTGAATACGCCGAACGCCGAAGTTGCGTAGTCCTGTAGGGGGCGAAAAGGTAATCGGGACTGATGTCCGGGGTTATCTCGAGTCGCCTTCTTTCTCTCGAGTCGAGATAGTTTTGGTCGAAAAAAGTTTTCGAGTTGGAGTAGTTTCCCTTATCCGAGTCGGAGTAGGAGTTGTGCTTCGAGTCGCTCTTGAGTCCGCACTTAAGCCCCACAGTTGTCCACCTTCCCGAGCCGGTTCGGGTTTGGGTCCTTCTAGCGTGAGACTCCCAGTAGGCTTCGAACTTGTTCTCCGTCTTCGAGGCGATTTGGTAAGCGTCGATTCTTTGGAGCTTCGGGCGAAGTTCGGTTCTTCGGCCTTGGGTTCCTCGATGATGCAGCCTCGAGTCTTGCCGTCGTCGTCGACCTCGCAAGCCCATGTTCGAAGATGATCGTCTTCCTCGCCCGGTGAACTCATGATGTCATGGTCCGCCCGGACTCGTGCTGAAATTCGACGAGAGCCCCTACCGCGCGCCCAACGGCCGATGTTTTACGACCGAGAGCCCGCCACGGGTGAACCGGGCGGTTTGTTCGGGCCTCGATGAACCTGGAGCCCGGGCGGTTTGTTGCGCAGACTAACATTGAGAGCAGGGTTTTTATACTAGTTCGGGCCCTCGATCAAGGATCGAGTAAAGACCTTTACGCCCGGTCGGCGTGAGCCTGTTTTTGATTGATGGGGTTAGCCGAGAATCGGCCGCGGAAGCTTACAACGACTTGGTCGTGGCCAAGCTTGTGTTCTCGTAATCGCGCTATGCGTTCGTGCTCTTCTCTTCTACGAGGTGTTCCTTGGCCGCCTTTTATAGTCTAAGGAGCCAAGGAACTCGCTATAATCCTAGTCGGATACGAGAGAGGGTTGTCCGCAGAGGAACCAAACACCCGAACTCTAAACAAGGTAACGACTAGTGTTCTATCCTAATTACAACTGAAGTCATCGTAGCTATGCTTCCATTGCCTTCTGGGAGTTGTTTGTGGCCGTTGAGCTAGGATAGAACCTTGTGAACAACTCGGTAGAGTTCTTTGGTGATCCTGTATCCACAATATGCAAGAGGGCTGATCGAGGATGTGAGTGGACTTTTTTTGCATCTACAAGCAAGGCCAAGAAATACATTGGATGCAAGGTAAATGACTTCTATTATGTTGCAAGTGTTCTTCTATTATGTTGGAAGGTAAATGACTTTGACTTTCTTGGTTTTTTAATGCAGGTCAAGACTAGTGGACCAAAGCATACTTGTGGTTCATTCAACCAGTGTGGTGACACAATGGCCTCCAACAAATGGGTGGTCGACAGAGTGGTCGATTGGGTGATGGAAAACCCCTCAAGTGGGAGCTTGGTGAGTTGAGGGCCGAGCTGAATTAAAAATTTTCTGTGGACGTTCCATATGACCAAATATTTTCTGACTTGTTACTATGTTGGTAGGGGAAGGGGAAGAGGAAGGAGGGGAAGGGGAAGAGGAAGGGGAAGAGGAAGGGGCATGGGATCAGGAGAGGACAGCAATGATGAGGCAAGTATTAAGGCTGCTATTCATTGCAATATTTTGTAGTAAATTTTAGTGTTCCCCCAAAAATTAACTTGCTTCTACTCTATTTTGTTGAAGTGGAAGTGGTACAGGTACAGGAAGGGGAAGTTCAACACATCCCAATAATGAGGCAAGTGGTTCAGGAAGTGCAAGTGGTTCAGGAAGGGAGACAACACGGCGTAGACAATACACATCTGGAAGGCTTGCTACTTTGTTGGGTTTCAATGCTTGAGATGTGGCTCACCATTAGTTGCTACTAGTTCCTACTTTTGGATGACATGTCATTTAGACCTCTATGTTAGTATTTGGCATGTGCCTTCGGACCTCTATGTTAGAATGTTGATTTGGATCCGTATATGAGCATGTTGATTTGGACCTCTATGTTGGCATGCATTTGGACCTCTATGTTACATGGTACTTTGATGGCAAAATATATAGATCTATATGTTTGGATCATTTTGTTGTGTGATATTGAATTGAAATTATATGGAATATATGCTGAAATGCTGTCAAAATCAACAAAAAAACTGTACACAAAATGTTAGAGTTGATACAAAATAGGGGTAAAAACGCACATCTAAGAAAAAAATAAGGGTAAAAACGAATGGGCAAAGTTGTCCATTTTAACACTGTTAACTAGACATAACAGAGTAAGGGTAAACATTCCCTTCATTTGAAAAAGTGAGGGTAAAAATGCCCAGTTCAAAAAAATGAGGGTAAAATCACCTTTGGGTCCGAAACAGAGGGTAAAAACGCCAATGCCCCCATTTATTTATGGGACAGAGGGTGTACCCATCACGTAGTACACACCAAAAGCTATCAAATTAAAGTTTGTTTGATCGAGATCACCATCTAGAGGCCGAAGAACCTCGACACTCATTGCGGATCCTACACTCCTCGCCATTAACACACACCTTTGCCACACCGTTTGCAACGAGATGCGACAACGGCCGCACCATCGGCTTTACGCGCGATCCCGTCATGGCGAGGCACCATTTGGGCTATAGGACGGGTTGTATGCCACTCGCCGGGTATATGCGCCGCCAAGTCGCCCACCCTAAAATTACATGCCCGTTGGCGGGGCCGAGAACGTTGATGTTCTTCCATGGCCCAGCCATCGCCGCGGTGGTCGCTTTTGATCTCCCGGTAACACTCGCCGGCACACGATGCCGCTTATGCGGCCGGTGTTGGCCTTGTAGAGCACAAGAGCAAGAACATATTTGGCGGTTTCATGTCGACGCTGGCGGCGCTGGCTGCAAGATCTCGAGCCACGGCGTGATGATGCAGCGGGCCGGCGAAAGACGGCATACATGCCGGCCCCGAAGCACGCCCGGGTTGCCGACGGCAGCGAAGCTTGGTGACAAGACTCGCGATCCTCGAGCGATACCCACCGCGCCGGCGGGTACGTAAAACATCCGGCCCGGCAATGGGATGCTCCTGGGCCCCACCACGGGGTCGCCGCGACGCCACTTTCATATCGAACAGGTGGCCCGCAGATTGTGGAGGTCCTCCATGGGATCCGGCGAGACCATGGCAACACGACCGCACCGCAAGCATGTCACGCAGCGGAAGGTTTTCCATGGCGCGACGTGGCGGGCTTTTTTGGTGGAAGCTCGGCGCGCTCTAGCTATTTTTTGTGCGGGCGAAGAGTGGTCGATGTCACCGGGCGGGCGGTGAAGATCGGCGGTGGCGCTCGAGGTGAGCAGCAATCACTCAAGGGTGCAGCCCGGTGTAGGGAGACGAACATAACCCGTGCGGAACGCACCGAGGGAAAACGCGCACATCCTAATAATTTCTCAAACTTGCATGCATATCCTTTGTGTATCCTACACACCTCTCGAAGTCTCGCCGTAGAGGGATGCTTCTGTCCCACCATGGCGTCGCCGCACGCCTTTGCCATCCGCTTTAGAAGTCATCCATGGGATCCCTCAAGCGTCCCTGGCACGCGGATGGCAACCAATGCAAGCAGCCAAGCACCTCCGGTGGAAGCGCCGCATGGTGCACGGCGAGGACGACGTGGTGCCACGGTGGTCGTGACGTGGAAGGCGACGACGCGTGAAGCTAGCGGCGGCGGACGCAGATAGATGTAGATGGCGGGCGTTGAAGTGAGTTCGCCCGCATTGCGCGCAGCGCGTAGAGGTAGCGAACCCACGCAATCAACGAACGTTTTTTACTCACACATTTTCGTAACGCTGGTCCGTAATAGATGGCATATTAATCACAAAGGATAATATAATATATAATCCATGAATTTTCATCATATAATCTATGAGTTTCCAACATAATAATAGCCAAGTGCCAAATGAATTGATGATAACATGTGCTAAGATACACATAAATAAAAAGTTCATTTTTGACTTCTACAATCTTTGTTTGACCATCCGTCTTATTAAAAATTTTTATGCAAATAATAAAATAAACAAATCATTATGAAAGTAGACGATAAAATAAGTCATAACTAAATAACTAAAATTTCTTAAAACTTTTTGAATAAGACGAATGGTTAAACCTAGATTATAGAAGTCAAAAGCATTACTTTTATTTGTGGGACGAAAAGTCATAATAAAGCAATAAAAGCTAGATTTTTTGCCATTTTTTTAATGATGAAGTAACGGGCGCGTAAGCTATTTTTGGCTTAGTAGGAATAGCGGAAAATAGCGGCGCTATGGCGCTATTCGGGCGTTTATATAGCGCAATAGCGCAAGATATGACCCCCGACAGGGACGGCCCCCACCACGCGCCTTCTCCCATTTACCGTAGCTGAAGTGGCGCTATTTCGTATTTCCTCCCTTTTCCTTGTGCCCCCCAACTTTCCACGATTTTTACGCACCGAGCTTTCCACGAAACTCAAAACCCTCAACCTCCCTCCACTCAGGCGATCCATTTCATATCTCATCCGCCTATACTAACAATGACGATACATTTCATTCCTCATCCGCCCCCTCAAAGGCGATTCTAGGGTTTCCGGCCGCCTCATCGGCCCGTCGTCACCGCCGACGCATCCACGCCCATTCTAGCCGACGCCGCCGCCCGCGACCTCCTCCTCCCGATGGCGTCTTCCTCCACCAGCGATTCTAGGGTTTGATATGTAGCCCATCAATCTTGTGCGTGCCTATTACATAAATCAAGTATGAACTACATTTTGTTGATTCCACTATTCCCGAGCTACTTTTTTTTTTTGGTGGGGGAGGTGATGTTCCCCTCGAGAGCCTGTTCGCTTGTTTAATATTATTCTCTAAGAGAATAAGCTGAATCAAGCACAAGTTTAACAGAGCTTGACTAGTCCTCATAGAGACATAGACGGCCTATTACGGAATTGAACTATATAATTTTATCCCGATATTTTTTTTTTGACCGAGATCTGCTACTATAACTATAAAATACTACAAATACTGGCCGCTTAATTTTCTTTATACATGAATATACGTGCTCAAGAACAATGCGCTTTGTAGAGTACTTCAACTTATCTTGTCTTACAGGAATGTCCTTATTAAAACAATTGTTACCAAAGTACTTTCCTAAACTACATTTTTTTTTTTGTTTTCTACCTCGATGGATTGTGTAGTCCTCATAGACTACCTATTACAGTAATTGAACCTGGTATAATATTAGGCCCCCGCTAATTTTTGAGGCGACTAAAAATTTATCTCAAGATACGTTAAAGAACGTCAACAAGCTTTCGGCGCCGTTCTTCGGGGAACGTTGTCGTAATTCTCTCTCGAGCCTAGAGCACCCGTGTGTTGTATCCAAAAAAATTATAAATAGTTATTTGTTTTTCTTTTTTTTAAAATGAAGCCTACTCCATTTCAAAATCTTGCCGCTTCTCCAAAGGGGGAGTTCACAGGGGCCAAAATATTTTTCAAAATCAAAATTTTCATTCAGCCATGAACTCCACCCTAATTTGAAAAAAAAAAAACTTTGGTTAGGGCACACTCCTTCTCACGGTGACTATTTTGAAAACACCGTGTAACCACCTATGAGATTTCGAGGAGTTATAATCTTGCCTCGGCATTCACGGCAAGATTCAAATTCTCATGTGGAATTTGTTTACGCTCTCCCTCATAGGGAAGACAAAACAATAGTACACTATTGTCATAGGAAGTTTGAATGGGGACTGAGAAGAACTCAAAGACAATTTTTGTCTAGCATTCTTCCCCATCAATGCCTACCAAGGACAACTCTCGATCTCAAGTAGGATGAGATGGAGTCCATAGGAGCAGCCTAGGGAGGTTTATAATGTTTATACATGTTGGCCTAGCCTTTTCATTACCCGATAGTGTGCTTTTGCATATCTTTTGTTCGGTCGTGACATAGATGCCGCCCTATGCCTTGACATGACCGTTGGAGGGTCGTTTCCACGTAAACCTACAACGGAACATAGAAAAATCCTTGAACACATCCTAGAGAAGCTTGCTTCTCCCGTTGTAGAACCTATTCCCCTCCACATTAAGGGCATGTCAAGCATTGAGGAGCCCTCATCAGTTGAGCCATTCCCCGTGCCGCCATTGGAACCAAGCTGTTGAGCCCTCTCCCGAACCCCTCAAACACCGAAGGAAGGAATGTTTTATCCTTCGAGTTCACGATTGAATTCAAGGATGATGACAGAACCTCGTGAAACCGAGGTGCGCTTTAGACTTTCATATCTATCTCATCCTTGACTTCAATCTTCTCATAGGCTATCCTCTAGAAAAAAAAAGAGCTTTTTCACGAAAAACCCATAGAGGAGAGCCGTGATGAGAAGTTGGAAAAAGATTGCTTCGCCTCTCACACCTAGACATCCCAAAGGCGAAGCATCTTCCCAACCAAACCCGTTCGAGGAGGCGAAGTTCATAACTCTGTTCGCTTCACCCAAGTTGCTTCCGCATCTTAGTGAAACGAAACACCTGTCGCTCTCACCCGAACACAAGTCATGTCCCTCTGGCCTACAAAACGTTGTTCTAGACAATAGTCAAGATTCAACGTTCATCCTTCATGTCACATCTTTTGAGGGTAAACTCTTGAGCCCAAGTGGAAATCTGTTTTTTGAGCATAACAAGTTGTCAATTGAGACTTCCTACATGCTCACCTTTGGGTCTTCTTGAGTTTGTCTTGCTTCTAGCCGAGTGCTTCCACGAAGATTACAACCCTCTCTTAGTTCTCTTTGTAAACCTTTTTAAGAGAATGGTTTCAAGTCTCGTAGTAGCATGATGACACTAACCTTGCAGCATGAGCATAATGCTAAATTCTTAGTGGTGAAACTGGGAACTTCACCACCATCATCACCGCAAGATGTTTTCCCCGGTCAAGCTTATGACCATAAGTCAAGCACTGTTAGGGGAGATACTCCGGACTATCAAAAAAAATCTCTCTTTTCAAAGTAAATAAATAAATAAATTTTATCTCTCTTTTCAAAAAAAGACAATAAATAGTTTATCTCCTTTTTTTTTTATTTCGTCAAAAAAAGTTTTCTCTCGCTTTTATTTTCTTAATAATAATAATAATATCTCTTTCTCTTATTAATAAAAGCAAGAACATGTTAGCAAGTTAGTATGCACCTTCGGGTATTCTTGTCGCTAACCATTTCAGGGGTGAAGATCGATTAAGAAGAACAAAGAGGCATGCGACGCCGAGAACATGGGGGCCACATAAAAAACTATGATGCCCATGGGTGATGGAAGATGCTCAAGAGGAGACAGGACACGCACACTTGACTTGTACACAAAAGTCCAAGTGTGGGGAAGATGGTGAAAATCTCAAGTTTCATCCCCCAAGGAACCATAAAAAAAAAAAGTGATAGTGAATAAAAGGTGATGTCACCACTTTTGCTAAAAAAAAAAAAAAAAAGAGAGGGAGAGAAAAAGAAGAAGAAGAAGGGGTTAAAAAAAAAAGAGAAGAAAGAAAGGGAAAAGAAAAAAAATGTGTGTTGTCAAAATAAAAAGAGAGAGAAAATAATGTTATTAAAAAAGAGAGAGAGAAAAAAAAAGAGAGATGAAAAAAAGAAAGAGAGAAAAAAATATAAAAAATATATTGTTAAAAAAAATATATAGAAGAATAAAAAAAAGAGAAGAGGAGAGGAGTAGGTTGGCCCGACATGGTCAAGATAAATACCAATGTGCCACCTAACTCATTACTTCAACAAGCAAGAAGAGCTCTCCTTTTATCCTTTGCTCCTACCATCAAGGCTCATGGCACACGCACACGTCGTGGTGTGTGTGTGTGGCCTAGCCTTGAGTTGCACCCGAGACCGAGCCATCAAGCAAACCGCAGCAATAACTTCGATACTTCATCCATAAAAGCTGCCGTATTTATACTCAGTGTATGCAAAGGTAACGTTCACCACCTCTTCACTCATTTTCCTCTCCAAGGTTATACAAATTCATGCTTCCTTTGCTATGTCATATGCTTGAAGTTATTCTTTGCGGTTTGCTTGATCACATGAGTTGCATCCATAGATCTTTTTGAATTGAGCATGGTGCTTAGGTTAAAAAAGATCTCCTTTAATCAAAATTCAACATGGTGTTGGATTTTGATTAATGAACTTAGAGCTCCATTGTCATGATCCTTGGGAGTATCTTATCTGGAGATGAATCAAGGCTTTGCTTACACTACTTTTTATTTTTAGCCTTGCACGAGTGATGCTAAGGTGAATGAAAAAAAAATATATAATAATAAATAAACAAAAAAAATAATAATAATCATAATAAAGGCTCCACGGTATTCTTGCCGATAGAGCCATGTGTTTGTTGTTGTTTTGTTTTCTTTGTTTAAAATAAAATAGGTACAAGAATAAGTGTGGGGAGATCTCTCAAGCATACAAGCACACCCATCCGAGATCTCCCCAACACAAATGCACCAACATCGAGCAATTCACGATGGAAAAGGACGAAACGAACGACAACCATTAACACCTTCCTCTTCAAGCCGTGGTTTGTGCAACTCCCTCTCTCACATCCTCCATAAGTTTTGAGATTTAAAATTGAACAAATCAAAAAGACAAAACTTTTGAAAAGCTCCATCTCCATGCTATCCTTTGATAAAATGTGCATACTCTTTATTCCTTGCTAATATTCCTATAGCTTGTGAACCACTTATCATAGGGACCCCATGTTATCTAAGTAATTGGAATATGTGATATAGCTGGATGATATGAACCTTGCTCTTTTATATGAACTTGGGATTTGTTTTCAAAAATTCAAAATTCAATTAGCATGCTCCTCAATGATATGAATTTCCCACCGAGCCATATGACGTGATGATGATCATTCATAAAAAGAAAAACCATAGTCATATGCTACTTGTTTTCATGGTGAGCCTATGTCAAATTGTTTGTGACCTATGTTGAGATTCTTTTCATATGCCCAAGATCAAGATTCACGTACACCCACAAATAAAATGTCGACTCTTACAGCGAGAGTTGCGCACAAGATGCACCCTTCCATCCACCAAAAAAAAAAATATACTCCATTCATTTGTATCATGACCTCTCACCAAAATCCCAGTTACCAAAAGGAGAAGTATGGGCTATGTTTGAAAGAAGATGATGAAAGAAAATATGGACATGTGTCCTCCAAAAAAAAAAAAAAGACGAGGAAGTCAAGATTCGTCCAAAAAAAAAAAGAAAAAAAAAAGAATAAGGTACCCATACCTCCTTCAAATAAATTCCACCAAAAAAAAAGAGGGAGTCATGATACCTAGAGTACACAAAAATGTTCCACACACTTTGCACATCTTGATCTAGGCCTATGACTAGTCTCTCCATGTGGTCCGGTTTTTGACTAAGGCAACATGACATGATACAAGTATGCCATTCTTTTTACCTACCCAAAACCCCACAAAAAGCCTTATATAGTTGGTAGGGAAAAAGAAAGGCAAATCTAAGCCTTTGGTGAGGAACAAACCACATACAAATTGAGTGATCTCGAGTGAATCATTTGAGGAGCAAGGCTATATTTATATTTTCAAAATCATATGAAAACCCAAGTTCACGCACTTATTTGAAGCAAGGGATTTGAATCTATGTTGTTCCATAATTCAATTACCCAAGATTAACGTGGTAGACACATCAAAAAGTTCACAAGTGCAGGTGAATCTTGGAATAACTTGTATGCGGATTGCATATCAAGGAGATGACCCATCTTAGTCCTCGGCCTTTACCGAGGGCGAGCAAAGGACTAAGTGTGGGGGGAGTTTGTTGACGGTCGTTAACTACATATTTTATACCGTCAACATACACCAAAACAACCTAGAGATAGGGTTTAAAAACTAACAAATTCCATAGTTTTGGTGTATATTTGGCTTTGCAGGTACAACTCAAGGATATGTGCACTTTGGGCCAAAATACAAAGAAAAGAAGAATAAAAACAATAAATAGAAAAAGGCCCAAAGGAGCCAAATGACAAGCCAAGATAACTTACCTCGGTTGGGCCACAAACTCGGACATCCAACACCAACACCAAGCCCAACACGACGAAAGTGGATGCCACGCCAAGATTGAGCCAGTTCGGGCTCGACCAGGGTGCGACCGCACCTTAGGGTGCGGCCGCACCATCCTCCTGACCGCTGGGCCCGAGCCTTGGCGAGGCGGTACAATAAGAACAGAGAAGGGCAGTGCAATGTGTGGCCGGTGGTGAAATCCATAAAACAAAGCCCAAGAGGTCGAGGCCCAAATCCAACATGAAATCATACCGGCCGCAGGACATGGGTTCAATGTTTTGGGCATAACTTTCTCATACGAAAAACGGATTTCAACGATCCACCGGGCCGGAACGAAGCTTACTCCGAGGCCCACGCACTCCTGCAAAGTTTCAGCCCAAACGGTGCAGAACATGGTGCGGCCGCACTTTCTTGGGGTGCGCCCGCACCCAAATGGTGCCTGGCCCGGGCCCAACCTTCTCTCGGTGGTGCAATCAATGTCCGAAAAAGTTGTATGATGGTATTGGTTGGCGTTCGCTTCACCGAACCTGGACGCCGGGAGGAGATCGGTTTGGTGCTTTGATGGTGGTAGATTTGCATTTAGCCCCCTCCTCTCATCCTATAAGTAGGTGGCCTCTCCCCTCTCTTCAACAAACCATTCTACACACAACACAAAGGAGAGCCACAATGTAAAAAGAAAGGGAGAAGCTCCACTCTTGTTCTTCTTCCTCTTCTTAGTTCTAATGGAGAGTGAGAGAGGGAAAGCTAGAAGGATACTTTGCTCCTTCTAGTCGGAGTTGTCGGAGTGCCCTCGGTGGTCCGCGGTTCCTAGGAGGTCTGAGTGCGGACTTGTCGGCATTCGCTTCGCTAGGCTACCTCTACAACTTCCTTACACTTTGGTAAGAAAGTTCGTGTTCATCTTTTGGCTTATTGTTCTTCAAGTATATTATCTTAGCTGCTATAAACTTACGGGATCGATAGTTGTACCTTCGGTCGTAATTCTTGGTGAAGGGACTCTTTGACCGGGAACCTTGATCGACCCCAAGAGTTGTGTACGGTAGTGCAAACGTGGTGTTTGGACTAACGTCCACCTATCTTTTTTAAGCACCCCACGGTCGCGTGTGGGTAGCGGGCAGGCTGTGGACGGCCTTGTCCGTCCCTTGTAATCCCTCCACGCTCGGGTGTGACGTAGAGCTAATGGCCGGACTCGCCCGTATTGGGCGAGGGCCGGTGCCCGGTAAGGAGATAACAGCCCTAGAAAGCCCCCGCCGCCGAAAAACCTAAGCCCATAAAGATACCTCACTACCCATAGTTATCCTTAGGGCGGCTCTGCTCGCAGATTAGTGCGCAAATGTTCCCTCGTGAAAAACGATACCCCGAATACTTCCGGTGAAAGCTACAACGACAGCCTTCCGCTGACGCTATGGATTTATCCGCATACGTTAAAGATCGCCAACACAAAGCTAGCTACTTCAGTGATTTCCATCCAACAAACAGCATCAACGCATCATCGCGGAAAGAGATAGAGAGCACGCAGTGTTGCCTCAATTTTTTTCGTCGCCTATAAGTGAGGAAAGGTGATAATTTTGTCCTCGATGGATATAGAGTTGTAGATACTTGAACAAAAACACCGATCGCTACAATAATGTTATTATCTCGTGTGTTTTTGTCATAGGACACCGCAACTTCTGCCGCTTGTTTTCTTTATAGATGAATATGCGTGCTCAAGAAACACAACCGCTTTCTGTAGAGTACAACTATATACCTTGTCTTACAAAATTGATCCTATTAAATGAACTGTTGCTAAACTACGATTTTGTTTATATTCCTCTATTTCTAAACTACATTTTTTTTTTGTTCTCTCGGCTCTTTGGTTTGTTTAGTCCTCATAGACCGCCTATTACGTAATTGAACTGTTATAATTTTATCCTCGATGGATATGTCGAGTTGTAGATACTCGAACCCGACACACGAGTGCTACTATAATGTTGTTATCGTGGTGTTTTACGTCATAGGACACCTGCAAATACCGATGCTTGCCAAGTTCGTAAGATGTTTGTCAAGTTAAATCAAACCCCATCTCCAACGGTTTGACATTTTTAACTTGGCAAAACCCAAATTAGAGGCTGCATGCGGCATGCATGGGAGAGAAGCGAGGCAACGACGCAGAGAGGAGTTTTGCCAAGTTGAGATTCACTTGGCAAATATGTGCGGCTTGGACCCTCAAATGCCAAGTCTCACCAATTTGCCAACCCAAATGCCAAACCATTGGAGGACAATTCATAGATTTTGGCATAAATGTGGAATGCCAAGCCCAAATGCCAACATTTGGAGTTGCTCTAATACTATCTTGTCTTAAAAATTGCCTATTACATGAACGGTTCTTGAACTACGATTTGCTTGTAGATACCGAACCCGACACTGATCGCTACTATAATGTAGTTATCTGTGTGTTTTTATCATCATAGGAAACCGCAAATACTACTACTTAATTTTCCTAATACATGAATATACGTGCTCAAGAAGACAAGAACAATGGCGCTTTCCTCAGAGTACTTCAACTATCTTGTCTTACAGAATGTCCTTATTAAAACAAGCGTTACTAAAGTACGTTTGATTATATATTCCTTTATTCCCGAACTACATTTTTTTTTTTTTTCGCCTCGATTGGTTTGTGTAGTCCTCATAGACTGTCTATTACACAATTGAATCGTATAATATTAGGCCCGCTAATTTTGACGACCGAAATTTTCAAATCTGTTCAGCGACAAAGCTACTTCATTGATTTTCATCCAACGGCGAGGCATCAACGCATCATCAAAGCGGAAAGAGATAGAGAGCACGCAGTTGTCGCCTCAATTTTTACGTCTCCTATAAGTGAGGAAAGGTGATAATTTGTCCTCGGATGGATATATAGAGTTGTAGATACTTGAAACAATACACGATTGCTACTATAATGTTATTATTTGTGTGTTTTTGTCATAGGACACTGCAACTACTGCTGCTTGTTTTCTTTATGGATGAATATGCGTGCTCAAGAAACACAACTAATCTGTAGAGTATAACTATATACCTTGTCTTACAAAAATGATCCTATTAAACGAACTGTTGCTAAACTACAGTTTGTTTATATTCCTCTATTTCTAAACTGTATTTTTTTTATTCTCTGCCTCTTTGGTTTGTTTAGTCCTCATAGACTGCCTACTACAGAATTGAACTGTACAATTTTATCCTCACATGGATATGTCAAGTTGTAGATACTGAACCTGACACCAGAGTGCTACTATAATGTTGTTATCTGTGTGTTTTTGTCATAGGACACTACAAATACTGCTGCTTAATTTTCCTTATACATGAATATACATGCTCAAGAAGACAAGAACAATGACTACTCTGTAGAGTTCTTCAACTATCTTGCCTTACAGGAATGTCCTTATTAAAACAACTGTTACTAAAGTACAGTTACTTTGTTTATATTCCTCTATTCCTGAACTACATTTAGTTGTTCTCTGCCTCAGTGGTTTGTGTAGTCCTCATAGAGTGCCTATTACAGAATTGAACCGTATAATATTAGGCCCCCGCTATTTTTGAGGTTCTTGAAATTTTCAAATACTGTTCAGGCGACAAGCTACCCATTGATTTCCATCCAACGGCGAGGCATCAACGCATCATCAGGTGGGAAGAGACAGAGAGCACCGCGGTGTCGCCTGAATTTTTTAGTCGCTTTTGTAAGTGAGGAAAGGTGATAATTTTGTCCCCGGATGGATATATGGTGTTGTAGATCTTGAACAATACACCGACTTCTACTATAATGTTGTTATCAGGTGTTTTTGTCATAGGAAAGGCGCTACTTACTGCCGCTTATTTTCTTTATAGATGAATATATTTTGCGTGCTCAAGAAAACACGATTGCTCAGTAGAGTACTCTACTATCTTGGCTTACAAAAATGTGCCTATTAAATGTACGCTACTCAAATCGTTCTTATTAAAACAATTGTATAATATTAGGGTCTTGCTAATTTCGAGCGACTGAAATTTTCAAATCTATTTGAGCGATGAAGCTACTTACGTGATTTTGATCCAACGGCGGGCAACAACACATCATCGGTGGGAAGAAACGAGCACGCGTTGGCGGTAGCCTAAATTTTTTAGTCACCTATTAAATGAGGTGCCTTGGGATAGTTGATTATGCGGCACTCTCCAAAGGTTGTGTTAACACCAAAATTTGGTAGAGCCGGATGAGTGATAGACCGGCAAGAGATGATTCGCAAGGGGTCATTCGGCTAACAAAAGGATAGCTACAGATCATTGTAGCATTCGGGAAGTCGCCGTTATTCGGCTAAAGAGCCCGAGTCCGAGAAGGAGCCGAACAGAGACGGTTCGCAAAGCGTGGAGCATCAAGAGGAATATCCGAGGACGAGGCCCGGATCACGTACAATTCCCACAACTCCGGAGAAGACTTGGAGGACAATGTATCTTAGCTAGATATTTTAGTTATTATTATTCGTAATTAGTTAGGACTCAATAAGCCCAGGTATAAATATAAGACCCCCAACAGTAAACGATATACCCAAATCAATACAAACAACTGGCCCGTGCCTTGGCTCCGCCACCCTTCGAGTCCGGTCGTGTCGCCGATCTACTGCAAGAGGATTCATCGACCCTGGCCGGCCTCTCGCCAAGTACCGGCAACCTTGCACCATGTCTAGTATCGTCCGTGGATTTAGATTATTGCAAGAAGTCTTGTTCACGCTTAGTATCGTCAGCGGATTTAAGCTATCGGGGCAAGAGGGTTCTTTTGTCGATCATGAGCCATCCGGTGGCCTAAGGTCCGCTAAGAGCTAGTTATCGGCTTCATTAGATTTTGGCAAGATCTATTGAATTCATTAAGTTACCACATTGTGCGCAATGCTTTTAATTTATTTTACTTAATTATGTTTGCACACACTTTTTTGCCCAATTTAGATTGAGACATCTCGGCTTTATCTTATCATAGATCTAGTTGCTTTAGTACTTTAATTGTCCATCTTACCGTGCTACTAGATTTATACGTTCATCGTAGCCGAGCTAGATCAATCTAAGTTGTCACGTGTTGTGGGTTCGTATGCGTTTAGATCTTGACAGATCGTGTCATCCGGTGAATCTGAGATCTTTGGGTTACTCTAGAGCTAGTCATCCGTGGACTAGAGATCGCTTTTAATCGATAGGTTTTACGCCAGGTAGTTCCTTCTTCATGGACCCCGATTCGGCAAGCTTGCGAACACGGTTATGCTTCCAAGATATTACGTGTTGTGGGTTCGTATGCGTTTTTACGTAGGGTAGTTCCTTCGGGTTTGTATACGTTTTTTACGTAGGGTAGTTCCTTCTTCACGTGTCATGAATATCTATAACGATGTTTATGATTTATATTCTTTCATTTATCATGTTGTCAATTAATTCGATCTATGCAATAGAGCTTTACAATAGCACATCATGATGATCGACTTTATTTGTTCAAACATGTCTTTTTATGATCATTAATTTGTTTCTACATCATATCTTCATATTTGCTTACCGAATGCATTTATTACTCATCGACGAGATAGCTCTCATAGCTATATGTCTTTACATCCGCCTTAGAGCCATACATGCTTGAACTGTCTTGGTCTCACCGGGCATGTTCTACTCATTGAACATCGGGGATATGATGCAACACCAATTTGGGATTAAGCCCAAGAATCGGCCCTATGTGTATCGGTCACCCTATCCAGATTGGTACAATAGAGTGGCGCTCCCTTCAAGATTGAAGCCTCCAACCGACTTGACCAAGTTCTACGGACAAGATGATACTTCTACTACCGAACACATCGGTCGGTATCGATTCGATTGGGGGAGCTTGCCAATGACGAAGCATGGAGGATTCGCTTCTTCCCATCATCCCTTACAGGGCGGCTTTCACATGGTTCGCTACATTACCGGCCAATTCTATTGGAACACTGGTCCGAGTTGGAAGACAAATTCCATTCATACTTTCTGGCCGGTTCCAATGAAAAAGAGCTTGTCGACCGATGGGGTTGACACAGTAGTATAATGAAACACCACAGAGTTCTTGCGCGGAGTTCGAGGGAGACAAAGAATTCTTGCTATTCTTTGAACTTGCCAGATCATCGATTCTCGGCCAGAGCCATTCAGGGGAATGCATCCAGCCATCGAGGAAAAGCTAGCTTCCGGCATGGAGTTCAATGACCTAGGACAACTCTCAAGGCGCTTGTCACTTATGGCCAATCGGGTTCGAGCATCAAGAAGGATACCCGTTTTTAAAGGGGGGCAACGTGTCTTATCGGACATATGACTACTTCTGGAAGAGGGAGAAGATGAAGATGATGGCCGAGGAGGACATAAAGTATCGCCGACCATTCACTTGGGGCAAGGAGCCCGTCTAGGTTAACCAAATACTGGATGAAGACACTCAAGGAGGCATATGACTGACGTCTCCAAGTCGGAAAAGCTCTTTTGAGTTTTTAGTCAAGGAAGGACGCATCAAGCTACCTGGATAATCATTCTATGAAGTGTCCAGATTGGGTCAAAGACGGCAAGTATTGTGGCTTCCATGATATGATCACCCACAATATTGTACCGAATCTTCAAGCAACAAATTCAGAGCGAGCTATGGCCAGGGTCTCCTCAAATTCAACAACAATATGAAGGTGGATAAAGAACCCTTCCCTACAAACATGATTGCTTTTCGATTCGTGCATGGTTTTACGCCATGATCCTAAGGGCAAAGCCCCAATGAAAGTCTTCGACTTCGAGAGGGCAAAGCAAAGCGGTTCGGTTGACCCTAGTCGGCAAGTATCTAGTCGCAGAGCTCAAGGCAGGCGTGTTTGGTTTCCAAATAGCGAAACAGAGAAAGGAGAAACCTCCAAACCAAGGGTAACATCTCATATCTTCGTTGAACAAATGGCAAAGGCAGAAGAGAAGCGTGATCGCGAGGATCGTGAGTTTGCGAGGGGAGCAACAAAGATATGAGGAAGAGATGTACCACCGAGAACGGGGAGGAGTACATGAAGGAACGGGGAGGAGTCTCACTTTGGGGACTGTCCTTTCTTTAGGCATTCTTTGGAATGAAGGCTTGAAGTTGCCTCGCTAGGAATAATTGTCGTCCTAAATGCGCCACAATATCAATGCAATGAGATAGGCCTGAGTCAACCGCCGTCCCATCCAAGAAATACCGGGGCACGTCCCGCAGGATGATCGGCGCTTTAAAAATAAAGACAAAGACACCTCACGTCGCAAAGAATTGCAAAGATCAAGCTTGGGCCGATGTGGAGGATTCGATGATGACATGGACTTTCCTCAAGAGTATGTGTGGCAAAAAGGGACATGGCCCTCCTCGGTCTAAGGAAGAGCCGAAGAGAAGAGTCCAAAGATCTCAAACAAGGAGCTCAAAGAAGCAATTAAATGCAAACGGGTGGCGCCCAAAGAAGAAAACTTCGAAGCTACCATTTCGCGTAGGGTATTCGCAAGGGTCGCGATGTTAGCATGGTTTTTTTTATCCCAATAAGGTTTGAAACTCCCACGGGACAGTCGTAGATCCAGAGGGAAGACACTTTGGTCGAAAAATAATGCTTTCTCTGATCTTAACAAGAGAGAGATGATGGACCTCTTGACACGCTTAACTTTGTCAAGGCAAAGCGTGTTTGATAAGCCAAAGGAATGTAATCATCTAAAACCCTCTACCTAAAAAGGGTACCTCAACGAGTAAAACCTTTAACTCATATGTTTGTTGATGGAGGAGTCTATTATTAATCTCATGCCATATACGACATTGAGAAAGTTGGGGATGATTGATGAAAGTTTTGGTGAGAGATTTCAGCGGCAAGTTTTTACCCATGGAGCCATTTGTGTTGATTTGACAACGACTTAAAGACCTTAATCACTACCTTCTTTGTGATTGATGGTGAGGGGGCCGTATAGCTTATTGCTTGGAAGAGATTGGATCCATGCCAATTGTTGCATTCCATCCACTATGCACCGGATTCTTATCGATTGGGATGGTGATGAAATTGAAATAGTTGAGGCCAGATGATTCTAAAGATATTGTAACTACCGAATCATTGAATCAACAACATGATGGCGTCGAATGTCTTTCGGGAAAAAAAGAACCAAAAGAAGATCTTGCTAGTACTCATCACGGGATCAACGGCCCGATCCAAGCGATGCGACATTCACGATGGTTTTAATGGGTAACCCAATTGACGGTAACAAAAGGAAAGCTTGGGCATGGTTTTTAAGTCGGCCGATAAATTAGAAGAGATAGATATTGGCAATGGTGACAAACCTAGGCGACTTATATCAGCGCCGGCTAGATCTAGAGTTTAGGACAGAATTAATAGACCTCCTCAAGGAATTCAAGGATTGCTTTGCTTGGGATTATTCGAGATGCACGGGGTCGGATCGCTTTCGATTGTTGAACATCGATTGCCCATCAAGGAAGGATTTCAGCCCTACAAACAACCTCCTCGAAAGATTTATGAAGAGAAGGTATTGGCCGGCGTGAAAAAAGAGATTGAAAGGCTACTAGAAGCAGATTTCATTCGGCCATGCGGTATGCGAGAATGGATTTCCAAGATAGTTCCCTGTTTACAAGAAGAATGGGAAGATGAGGGTCTATATAGATTTGAGAGATCTTAACAAGGCTACTCCTATGGATGGATATCCCATGCCCGATTTGATTTGTTAGTAGATGCAGCGGCTGGGTGCGAGATAATTAGCTTCATGGATGGGAACGGTTGGATATAATCAAATCTTTATGGCCATTAAGGATATATCAAAACGCTTTTGGTGTCCCGCCATATTGGTTTTATTTGAATGGATTGTTATGACTTTTCGGATTAAAAAAATTCGGTGCAACTTATCAAAGAGCCATGAATTATATTTTTCATGAGTTGATCGGCAAAATAGTAGAAGTTTATATTGATGATGTGTGGTCGTTAAGTCGAAGAGTTACAAGAAACATACGGCTGATTTGAGGAGGGCGTTAGAGTGCACTAGAAGACATGGACTAAAGATGAATCCAAATAAGTGTGCTTTTTGGAGTAACAATTTGTGAATTCTTAGGATTCTTGGTTCACAAAGGAGGCATTGAAGTGGGGAAGAAGAGCATGGAAGCTATAGAGAATATTGCTCCTCCCATCGATCTTATAGAGTTGCTTGATCATTGTTGGGTAAAATCAACCGTGAAGAAGATTCATTTCTAAATCTATCGAGAAAGGGTCTTGCCATTTTCTCCTTTTGTTAAAAACTTAAGAAAGCTCGAGAAGTTTGTATGGAGTGACGTACATGAAAGCATTGGATGAAATAAAGGAATATATGAAGACACCCATTACGCTCGTCCCTCCAAATTTGGGTAAACCTTTTCAAATTGTGCGTGGCGCTACGATAATTTAACCATAGGATCGGCCCTTATGCAAGAAGAAGATGGAAAAGAGCGAGTTATAGCTTATCTTAGCCGAAAACTTCGGATCGAAAACACGGTATTCGGCTATAGAGAAATTGTGTCTATGTGTTTACTTCTCGTGTACTAAATTTTGGCACTACTTGTTGAATGCCGATTGTACTATAGTTTCTAAATTCGATGTGATTAAACACATGTTATCAATGCCGATTTTAAAAGGAAGGATCGGTAAGTGGATTTTGGCGTTGTATGAATTTGATCTCGAGATATGAATCGGCAAAAAGTCATCAAAGGTCAAATTATTGCTGATTTTGTTACGCTTAACATCGTGATCCTACGCTAACATGATTGGTATTACACCTTGGGCCTTATTCTTTGATGGATCTTCTTGTGAAAAGGGTGGAGGTGCGGGTGTCTTACTAGTTTCACCCAAAAGGGGTATCTTTTGAGTTTGCCATTCCCATTGATGCTACCGTCACCAATAATTAGGTAGAATATGAAGCTTTACTCAGAGGACTCCAACTTCTTGTCGAGATGGAAGCCGTTGTAGTTGAAGTCTTTGGAGATTCGAATTAGTAATCAAGCAACTAATCGCGAATATGAATGCAGGAATGACATTCGAGAAATTATTATGAAGAATGCCGAAGATACTAAGAACTTTCAAAGTTGTGATCCTTCGTCATATTCCAAGGAACAAAATGGAGAAGCTAATAAGCTAGCCCAAAAGTGCCTCCGGATATAAGGACAATCGGGAAGTTCTCATTGCCGATTCGGTATTACCTTGTGTGAGGATCAAGTTACCATCCAAACTGATAATGATTGGAGAACTGAAATTACGAGTATCTCAAAAATCCTTCAAAGAAAGTTTCTCGAAACTCAGGTACAAAGCTATTAAATTTGTGCTCCTTGATGATCCGGTTATATTATAAATCTACGGATGGAATCTTTGCTTAAATGTTTGAGTCAAGAGGAAGCTAAGAAAGTGATGTATGAAGTACATGAAGGATTGTGTGGTGCACACCAATCGGCCTACCGAATGAAGTGGATAATCAGGAGAACAGGGTACTTTTGGCCAACTATGCTTGAAGATTGTTTTGAATATTACAAAGGATGTCAAGGATGTCAAAGGTTTGGTAATATTCAAAGAGCTCCCAGATCGGCATTGAACCCCATTGTCAAGCCTTGGCGTTCAGAGGGTGGGGTATAGATTTAATTGGCCAGATCCACCCCCATCAAGTAAAGGCCATAAGTTTGTACTATTGGCCACTGATTATTTTACTAAGTGGGTAGAAGCCATCCCATTGAAAAAAAAAGGTCACATCGAGAAAATATGGTTAAATTTGTCAAAGAACATATCATTTCTGAGGTTTTGGAATTCACGAAACCATAACAAGCTGATCAAGGGAGTGATTTATATCGGCTGAATTTTTTGTGACTTTCTTTGAGGGTATGGGAATCAAGTTGTATAACTTCCCCTTATTATGCACAAGCCAATGGTCAAGCCGAGGCTTCTAATAAAATTATGATTAAGATCATCGGAAAGAAGATTGAAGAAGCCTAGAAGATGGCATTTGGTTCTTAATGAAGCGTTATGGGCTTATCAAATGGCATGTCATGGATCTACTAAAACATCTCCTTATGAATTAGTATATGGACATCATGCGGTATTACCATGGGAGATGCAATCGGGATCCGGACGGGTTATATTGCGAGAAAAATTTGGCGAAAGAGGAATATAAAAATCTTATGATAGGCGGATTGGAAGATTTACATCAAATTCGATGCGAAAGCATTGGAAAAATATTGAGAAAAATAAGATGCGTGTGCCAAATATTACAATAAGAAAGTCGGGGTCAAAAAGAATTTCTTTCAAGGAGATCTTGTGCAGGAAAGCATTATTTACCACTTGGGACTAAGGGCGGGGGCATTAGGCAAATGGTCTCCAAATTGGGGGAAGGTCCTTTTCAGGTGTTAGGTGTATACCGAAACTTATATATCTTAATATCTTTACAAGGGCAAGAGTTCAAGTCAAGATTCAACGAGAGATTTTTGAAGAAATATTATCCTAGTGTTGAAGTTGGGGCTTGAAGAAATAAGGTGCAAATCCCAACATAGCCGATGTGTAAAAAACATCGCCTTTTAGCGTAAAAAATATTCCAAAAAAGTGGAAAATAGCCAACATATATATGATGTATTTGCCTTGAGAACAAATATATACCCGACCGAGCATATTATTCGCATTATAATGTCGTGCTATGATTATAGGAAGGATTCATCGAAGATAAGTGCGATTGGGCATCATGACCAAAGGGGCAAACATGGAAAATATTGATAAAGGTGGGCATAATTTGCCATACGTAGTCACACATTGTTTTTACAATTTTCCTAATTAAAGAGAGTATCAAGAACGGCCTTCGACGACGGTGAACGCAGCATTCATCCTCCGGTATGCGGTCAGCCCCGATGCATCCCGTGCTTCAATCACCGTCCGCTGTTGCTCGAGTAGCGTTTGAACCCCTCGCCACGCTGCAGGCTGAGAGATTGTTTTGTAAGGATGAACCATGGAAAGAAAATTCATTAGCAAGACTTACTATTGCTGATGCACGACATAACGCTCCCGAGCTTCATCAAGCTTATCATACTCCTTCTTTACGTCTTCTATGCCCCATGGTTTCTTTCGTGTGCCTCCCGCTTCGTCGGCGCTTCCTTCAGGCCATGCTTGGCGGGCGGGAGCCTTGCGATCTCAAAGATCGCGAGGGGCTTCAAAGTATCATCAAGAAAACAGGGCGGGTCGATTCGGGCATGAAGTAGGCATCAAAAACACACTAAAAGAAGAACTACTCCATTGCCAGCCTAAGACTAGCCCAGTAAATTTACCCGATCCTCGAGGAGAAGATGGGCGGGAGATACCGAAGCAAGATGCGGATGATTGCTCTGGCTAAAGGGGGTTTGCTTGCTATATATATGGAAGAGGGAGTTCAAGCGCAGATACGAAAGGATCTATTCGATGCCCCGCTTGGGAACCAAAGCCGATTGGCTTGCCGACCGCATTGATGGAAAGAGTGGTGACACGGGTCCCAAGAAAGAGTTGAGGGGTTAGGTGTGCGGGTAGAAGCCTCGTAAAATGGGCCTGCATTAATTTTTAGCCCGGTTAAAGGTTTGGCCTCGAGTTTTTAGCGTGGTCGTGGTCAATTTTAGAGCAAAAGGGCTCGAGTCCGAGAGGAGCTGAACAGAGACGGTTCAAGCTTGGCGTGAGCATCAAGAGGAAAGATATCCGAGGATGAGGGCCCACATCACATTGCAATTCCCACAACCCGAAGACGGAGGACAATGTATTCTAGCTAGGATATTTTAGTTATTATTATTTGTAATTAGTTAGGACTCAATAAGCCCGAGAGGTATAAATATAAGACCCCTATAGCCTATAAGCGATATACCCAAATCAATACAAACAACCCGCTCGCGGCCTTGGCTCCGCCACCCTTCGAAACTAGCTGCATTATCGTCGATCTCCGCAAGAGATTCATTGACCCGTCGACTCGTAAAGTACAGGCAACCTTTGCACCCATGTCCTAGTATCGCGGGTGGATTTAGATTCATTGCAAGAGTCTTGTTCACGCTTAGTATCGTCGCGGATTTTAAGCTATCGGGGGCAAGAGGGTTCTTTGCACACAGCCGATCATGAGCCATCCGGGTGGGCTGTCCGCTAAGAGCTACATTATGGGCTTCATTAGATTTTTGGCAAGATCTAATGAATTCATTAAGATTACCACATTAATACGCAATGCTTTTAATTTATTTTACTTAATTATGTTTGCACACACTTTTTTGCCCAATTTAGATTGAGACGTCTCCGGCTTTATCTTATCATAGATCTAGTTGCTTTAGTACTTTAATTGTCCATCTTACGTGCTACTAGATTTATCATTTCATAAATTGCAGCGAGCTAGATCAATCTAAGTTGTCACGTGTTGTGGGTTCATATGCGTTTAGATCTTGGCGGGATGTGTCATCCAGGTGAATCTGAGATCTTTACAGGTTACTCTAGAGCTAGTCATCCGGTGGACTAGAGATCGATTTAATCGATAGGTTTTTAGCGGGGTAGTTCCTTCTTCATGGACCCCGATTCGGCAAACTTCCGAACACCCAAGTTATGCTTCCAAGATATTCGTGTTGCGGGTTGTATTACGTTTTACGTAGGGTAGTTCCGCCGGGTTCGTATACACGTTTTTCGTAGGGGTAGTTCCTTCTTCACGTGTCATGAATATCTATAACGATGTTTATGATTTATATTCTTTTATTTATCATGTTGTCAATTAATTGATCTATACAATAGGGCTTTACAATAGCACATCATGATTGTCGAATTTTATTTGTTCAAACATGTCTTTTTATGATCATTGGCCAGTTTCTACATCATATCTTCATATTTGCTTACGAATGCGTTTATTACTCATCGACAGATAGCTCTCATAGCTATATGTCTTTACATCTGACCCTTAGAGCCATACATGCGGGAGCTGTCTTGGTCTCACCAGGCATGTTTAAATCTCCCACGATTACCTCCTTGTCAATTACTTGGGTCAAATTGGTAGCACGCTTCGGATTCAAGACACTTTCGAGTAAAATAAAGCCCCTATTAGAAGCACATAGGTGTGTGCGGCATAGGGAAGTAGGATTTTGTGCCTACACACTTTTTATGCGCCGGTGGGACCACGTCAAAGGTGAGAACAACATACGAAATGCGGCAAGAACAACGTCATTGACTCGGATAGTGACGCGCGAGGCAACCAGAGGCCATGGTAAGAATATATGCGCGCGGCCAGCGCAAAAGTGCATATCATACTTCTCCAAGCACAAAAGGCGGCACAATCATCGAAGGCGAATCTTCCAAAGTATTAACGCCCGGTGACAAGGGATATCTTTGCAAATCTCGATGAAGAAGAAGGCGAGGGGAAAGGAAGATGAACTAAGTCCACGAAAAGTTACGTGGATGGAAGAAGATTATTTGCAAGCTGCGCGTTAGAATGCAATGACCAATCACAACACGTTGTTCTTCAACACTTTTTCGTGATATCATGAAGGCTAACTTTGGGCGATTTGATCATCACTTTGAGGCTCGGCTTACGGTAGCTTTTGAGGGCCAAAATACATACATGCGCCTAAGCCACCACCAAAGAAAGGCTTCACAGTCAGGAATCTGGAGGGGAACAAGACACCAGAAAAACAGAGGCATCCGGGCCAAGGACACATAGCCGAAGTAGCGCGGTACACACAGGAATCCTCCGACGCCACAACACATACTCAATAGCTCCAATGGCGATGGAGGTTGCGGAGAAATCCTTTGGCCACGGATTTACCCTGATTCAGCGGCTTCTCCACAATTCATGCTATACCAAATCACAGGTATAGGCCGGTGAGGCCCCATGGGGCGATCTCATGGACCACGGAATTCAAATATGGATATACTCCTAGCGAGGATGGCGATATGATGCAACACCAATTTGGTATTAAGCCCAGAATGGCCCTGTGTATGATCACCCTATCGGTGAAATTTTCGCCGGTAAACTCCCTTCAATATTGAAGCCTCAACGACTTGACCAAGTTCTGCGGACAGAATGATACTTCTACTACGAACACATCCAGTCGTGCTTACAGTTTAGTTAGAGCTTGCCAATAGCGAAGCATGGAGGATTAAACTTCTTCCCATCATCCCCTTACGAGGGCGGCTTTCACATAGTTCACTACATTGCCGTGAATTCTATTGGAACACAGTGAGTTTGGAAGACAAATTCCATTCATACTTCTACGGCGGTTCCAATGAAAAAAGAGCTTTATGGCGATAGGGGTTGACCGCAGTATAATGAAACACCCGCGGGGGATTCTTGCGGGTTCGAGGAGACAAAAGAATTCTTGCTATTCTTTAAACTTGCGGATCATCGATTTTACGTTTGTAGCCATTAGGGGAATGCATCGGCCATCGAGGGGAAAAACTGGCGGCGCTGATTGATGACCTAGAGAACCAACTCTCAAAGCGCTTGTCACTTATGGCCCAATCGGTTCGAGCATCAAGAAGGATACCGTTTTTCGAAAAGAGGCACGCGTGTCTTACTCCGGACATATGACTACTTCACGGAAGAGGGAGAAGATGAATGATGGCGAGGAGGACATAGCGGTACCCGAATTCACTTAGGGCAAAAGGCACATCGGGGGGTTAATGTATTTGCGGATAAGAAGACACTCAAGGGGCATATGACTTCAGCGTCTCCAAGTCGGAAAAGCTCTTTGAGTTCTTAGTCAAGGAAGGGCGCATCAAACTCTGGGATAATCATTCTATGAAGTGTCGGTTGGGTCAAAGGCGGCAAGTATTTGTGGCTTCCATGATATGATCACACAATATTACTAAGCTGCCAAATCTTCAAGCAATAGATTGAGAGAGCTATCTGGCCAGTCTCTCCTCAAATTCAACAACAATATATGAAGGTGGATAAAGAACCCTTCCCTACAAACATGATTGCTTTTCGATTAGGTGCATGGTTTACGCGGTGATCCTAAGGGCAAAGCCCCAATGAAAGTCTTGACTTACGAAAGGAGGGCAAAGCAAAGCGGTTGGTTGACCCTAATTAGGCAGAAGTATCTAGTCGCGAGCTCCAGCGTGTTTGGTTTCAAATAGCGAGCGAGAGAAAGGAGAAACCTCAAACCAGGGTAACATCTAAATTTATCTTGTTGAACAAATAGCAAAGCGGCAAGAAGCGATATCGTAGGGATCGGCGGTTTGCGGGGAGCAGCAGAGATATGAGGAAGAGATGTACCCGAGAAACGGAAGAATTACATGAAGAAGCAGGGAGGAATCTCCACTGGGGTATCCTTTCTTTAGGCATTCTTTGGAATGAAGGCTGAAGTTTGCACGCTGGAATAATTATCACAGATACTGTGAGCAATATCGCGAATGCAGAATGAGCCGCGAGTCAACGCCGTCCATCCAAAATTTGAGAACGCGCTTCCCGAGAGGGTAATCGGCGCTTAAAAATAAAGCGGCACACCTCCATCGATAAAAAATTGCGAGATAAGCTTGGAAACGTGTGGAGATTACGATGATGACATGGACTCTCCTCAAAGAGTATATGTGTAGCCAAAGGGCGATGGTGCCCTCACGGTCTAAGGAAAAGCGCGAGAAGAAAGAGTCCAGCGTCACCGAAACAAGAGCTCAAGGAAACGCGGCCGAACACAAAGCGGGGTGGCAAGAAGAAAGCTTCGGGGAAACCCGGTCATTGTGGTGAGTATTACGGCAAATGGACTTCGGCCGGATGTTAGCATGGTGTTCTACATCCCAATAGAGTTTTGCGGCACCTCGAGAGCAAATGGTTGATAGTCGGAGGAACAAGATGCCTATTGAGATGAGGAGGTCTATTCGATTTTGATAACAAAGAGATGATTGATCTCCTAGGGCGGTTGGCATTATCAAGGCGGGCTATGTTTGGCGGACCTAGGAAGCACAATCATTTGAAGCCTCTTTACTTGAAGGGATATGTTAATGGAAAACCTCGACCCATATGTTACGTGTCGATGGAGGAGCTGCAATCAATATCATGCCATATACAACTTTCGAGAAAGACAGGGATGACCAAGGAGGATTTGCTTAAGGCGGACATTGTGCTTAGTGACTTTCTTTGAAATCCTTGATTACCCATGGAGCGTTCACGTTGAGTTGATGAGTCGGCTCAAAAACTTTTCTGATCACTACCTTCTTTGTGGTCGATAGTAAGGGGGTCCCCTGACTTATTACTTGGGAGAGATTGGATCCATGCTTGTTGCGTTCCATCACCATGCATCAAGTCCTCATCAATGGAATGGTGGCGGCGTTGAGATAGTGCAAGCTGATGATTCGGTAAGCATTGCAGCAAGCGGGAGCCATCGTTTGGGAATATGAAGGGTGGAGTGTGTTTCGGGAAGGGAATGGGAAGAAGGTCACATGGGTACTTCGCTACAAAGACCAGCGTACCGGTCGAGAGATAGTCGGCTCTCATAGTAATTTCTAAGGAAAGATTTAGTGTCGGCTTTTAAGAATCAATTATTGTCAAAAGTGATTGAAAATTGCGTATGAGTTAATGGTTGAGAGCAAAGGGAGTTTGTTCTATTCATAGAAATAGCAGATGTGTAAATCATGTCGCCTTTAGCGAGAAAAGAAAAATACTCCATAGAATTGGAGAAGCAGTAGGCATAAATATTGTTATGTAAGCCTTTAGTGCAAAAAATATAAAAAACACAATATCAATATATAGACAAAGGTCTTTATTCAAAGAGTTCGAGAGACATGTCACAAAAGTATTGCGAATACATTACAAAGGATTTCTACTTAGGGTATAACATAAAAGGGATTTCTACTAATCCTAATCTGAGGTACTATTACGGTAAAGAGAGTCCTAACAACGAGATCTTCACTTCTTCTTCACTTGGCATCCTTGATATTGTCCAACGATCTCACGGATGCGTGGAGCGGTGGGTTCCGCGAGGCATGTCGAGTGCTGCGCACCGGACTTGACCTTCTTCCGCGAAGGCATTGGTGGCCTTCGGGCCGATTCGATTGATGAGTAAAATGAAATGATCAGTTCCGCAAAAGCGACAATACATGAGCGGTCGGGATTAAGACTTACCACCAATATGGACCTCTAGAGCCATACGGCGTTCACGCTGCGCGGCATAAGGGGCTATCACATCGGATACACACGGAGCTCCTGGCGGCGGCGTCTCTTCCACGATTTGCTGCGAAGGGGATCTCTGCATCGCCGATGAGATCGATCATAGGAAGAATCATTGAGATGGGGATTAGGGGATGCGAGGTACCAAACGAGGAGATGCAGGTGCATTGGTGATCTAGAAGAAGAAAAGATTAGAATGCATCAAAAAGATAAGAGGGGGTGACTGCGAAATGAAGTCTTGAGCGAATCGCGCGGGCGAGGAGGTGGAAGGCCACTATTTGTTGATTCCTCGGCAACTTCTTTTGCCCTTGTCCGCCATTGGATTGCTAGTCTTTCTTTGAGTATTTGGCGAAAAGGGGAAGGGGATTGAAAGCCCAGTACAATTTCGGTTGCGTTTGGACATGTAAGGCCGGGTATTTGACAAAGGAAGGTGATTAGTAGAAATATTTTAAATTATTTTTGGAGATTGCTTATCGAGGAAGCCATCTTTACTCGTTCCATCTCCCTCGGTGACATTTTTACCTGGTTGGTTTTATTGGGAGAGAAGAAAGGCATGGCGCATTTAATGATACAATGAGCGAGTGTCGCGAGTTTACGGAAGTCGAATTCCTTATGTTATTTTTACGGCTAATAATGGCGTCAAGCGGGATTTGGTTACTTTGTTCAACAAAAGATTTTATCGGTATTCTGAGACGAAAGCCAAAATACAAGGGTAATCAATATGGATAAAGAAAAATTCCATCGTTGATCAAGCGGTAAAAGCGAGTCATGGAATTTGATTCCTCTCTGCCTCGAGCAAGATTTTTATTATTGTCGTACCACCTAGCTCGGTAATGCTTATCGGATTTTCTTGAAAAGAGACAAAGAAAGATTGGCATGATTTTTCATAAGAATCTGGCTAAAGATTTGTTCGGTAGCAATGTTCGGCAAGATAATGGTCGGCAACAATACTACTTGATATTGTCTGTGCGAAAAAAGAAGAAACAACGGCAAAATCACGGATGTAGGAGAAAAGGCTGGCTCTTTATTGATAGCGAAGAAGGAAAGATACAAATCTATTACATAGTAATTAATTTGTTCCCTAATCTACAACCATGTGTTATAGATGGTCTTGAAACCCGTGAAACTTCTTTGAAGCCTACGGATGCGGTCGGGGGCGGAGGATCATCCCTTTCAAGCTCCACTGATCAACACCCATTGGTAGCAACCTTGAGGCTGATGAAGCCGTTGCCATGCGAAACATAGAAAGGATTTGAACAGAAAGTTGTGTTGAATCACGGGGAAAAAGGAAAATGAGCATCATAAAAACTCACCGTTGCTATGGCGCATTTGGGCTTCATTCTCCATTTGTTAAGGCGTTGCATGGCCTCCTTTGCATCCTCCGATATCTTGATTGTTATATGCGTGATTTGCCTTCTCCTCCTTGAAAAGTGCAGCGCCCTCGCCGGTGTAGCCACCGGAGTTGGGCGTTTTCCGCGATCGTTGAAGATTTCAAGAAGAAGGATTAGGATTAGAAAGTACAAAGTGAGATTGGATTGAGATATACGAAGACATACTCACCTTGTTGTAGGCCTCTTCGGAGGGCCGCGGATCTGCTTAGAATCAGTAGGGCGGCTTGTTGCTTGAACTTGCCATCACGGAGACTTAGATCTTGGTAGAAGGGAGAAGAGTTGAAGGATAGAAAGGAGATGCGAATGGTTATTTACCGGCTAAGGGGAGTTCACTGTATTTATACAAAGAAAACCTAAAGAGGAGCAATCTAAGAAGGCTATTAGGTGCTTATCTTGAGAAGCGGAAACAACTTGGCTTGCCGATTCACATTAGTAAAAATTCGATGGCACAAGTCCCAAGAAGAAGGCGAAAAGGTTAAAAGCAGGTGTCGCAGGGGAAATTTTTGAGAAGATAGATTGGCCTAATTTTAGCCCGAGGATAAAGGCTTGGCCAGGGGTTACGGCGGTCGTGGTCAATTCGAGCAAAAGGGTCTCTTTTACTCTAAAATTGAGGGCATATGTTAACACCAAAATTTGGTAGAGCACGGATGGATGAGATGGGCGGCACACAAGGATTGATAAGGAGTCATTCGGCTAGCAAAAATGCGGTTTCTGCGATCTGTAGCATCGGGGAAGCTTATTTGTTATTACGGCTAAAGAGCACGAGTCAGAGAAGGAGCTGAGCGGGGGCGGTTCGGCAAAGCGTGGAGCATCAAGAGGAATATCAGGATGAGGGCCCACATTACGTACAATTCCCACAACTCGAGAAGACTTGGAGGACAATGTATCTTAGCTAGATATTTTTAGTTATTATTATTCGTAGTAATTAGTTAGGACTCAATAAGCCCGGGGTATAAATATAAGACCCCCGGCATTTTGTAAGCGATATACCCAAATCAATACAAACAACCCGGCTCGTGCCTTGGCTCGGCCACCCTTCGAGTCCGGTCGTGTGCGTCGATCTTGCAAGAGGATTCATCGACCCGTCGACCTCTGTAAATACCGACAACCTTGCACCATGTCTAATATCGTCGGCGGATTTAGATTATTGCAAGAAGTCTTGTTCCGCTTAGTATCGTCGGCGGTTTAAGCTATCGGGGGCAAGAGGGTTCTTTTTTGTCGATCATGAGCCATCCGGTGGGCTAAGGTGCGGCTAAAGAGCTAGTTATCGGCTTCATTAGATTTTGGCAAGATCTAATGAATTCATTAAGATTACTGCGTGTGCGCAATGCTTTCAATTTATTTATTTAATTATGTTTGCACACACTTTTTGCCCAATTTAGATTGAGGCGTCTCGGCTTTATCTTATCATAGATCTAGTTGCTTTAGTACTTTAATTGTCCATCTTACCGTGCTACTAGATTTATCTACATTCATAAATAGCGAGCTAGATCAATCTAAGTTATCACGTGTTGTGGGTTCGTATGCGTTTAGATCTTGACAAGGCTGTGTCATCCAGGTGGAATCTGAGATCTTTGGGTTACTCTAGAGCTAGTCATCAGGTGGACTAGAGATCGGTTTAATCGATAGGTTTTACGCGGGGTAGTTCCTTCTTCATGGACCCCGATTCAGCAAGCTTGGGAACACGGTTATGCTTCCAAGATATTACGTGTTGCGGGTTCGTATCGTTTTTCACGTAGGGTAGCTCGCCGGGTTGGTATCGTTTTCGTAGGGTAGTTCCTTCTTCACGTGTCATGAATATCTATAGCGATGTTTATGATTTATATTCTTTCATTTATCATGTTGTCAATTAATTCGATCTATGCAATAGAGCTTTACAATAGCACATCATGATGATGACTTTATTTGTTCAAACATGTCTTTTATGATCATTATTTGTTTCTACATCATATCTTCATATTTGCTTATGAATGCATTTATTACTCATCGACGAGATAGCTCTCATAGCTATATTTGTTTACATCGGCCTTAGAGCCATACATGCGGAGCTGTCTTGGTCTCACGAGGCATGTTCGGATCTCCACGATTACCTCCTTGTCAATTACTTGAGGTCAAATTGGTAGCGCGCCTTGATTCAAGACACTTTCGGGCGAGTAAAGCCAACTATTCGGCTTGTCGGTGTGTGTTGCCTTGAGGAGTAGGATTTTTGTGCCTACACCTTGAAGGACCCAAGCAAGTTTGGGTACCTAAGAAGAATTGATCTCTTTTTGTAGGTCAATTTACAGTGCGGAGGAGAGCATTGGATAATGGATAGTGGGTGCACTCAACACATGACGAGGGGATTCACATATGTTCAAGTCAATTAGCATCAAGGGCATTGATGAATATGAATCAATCACATTTGGCAATGACTAGAAAGGCAATGTATTGGGTCTTGGCAAGATTGCAATTACACAAGAAGAAGCTTTTCAAAGGTGTTGCTAGTTGATAATCTTGACTACAATCTATTGTCGGTCTCTCAACTTTGTGATCTTGGCTACAAATGCATATTCACTAGTCAAGAAGTTGAAGTTTTTAGTAGTGATGGTGCCAATATGATTTTCAAAGGGATTTAGATATGGTGATCTCTATCTAGTAGACTTCAAATAAAAAAAGCCAAGTTGACAACATGTCTACTCTCAAAGGCTAGCAAGGGTTGGTTGTGGCATAGAAGGCTTGGTCATGTTGGAATGAAGCAATTGAATAAGTTGATGAAGCATGACTTGGTTAGAGGCTTGAATGATTTCAAGTTTGAGAATGACAAACCTTGTGGAGCATGTCAAAGTCGGCAAGCAACATGGCAATGCACATCCAACCAAGAGCACAATGAGCACAAGCAAGGCATTTGAGTTGTTGCACATGGATTTGTTTGGGCCAACAACATACACTAGCATTGGTGGCAACAAGTATGGTTTTGTCATAGTTGATGACTACACTAGATACACATGGGTGTTCTTTTTGCATGACAAGAGTGATGTATTTGAGCTTTTCAAGACCTTTGTCAAGAGAGTGCAAAATAAATTTGAAACATCCATCAAGAAGATTAGAAGTGACAATGGGAGTGAATTCAAGAATACAAGAATTGAAGAGTTGTGTGATGAGCTTGGAATTGGACATCAATTCTCACCAACCTACACTCCACAATCAAATGGTGTAGTTGAGAGGAAGAATAGAACCTTGATTGAATTGGCAAGATCAATGCTTAGTGAATACAATGTTAGCCATTCCTTTTGGGCCGAAGCAAACAACACGACTTGCTATTGTAGCAACTGTCTCTATTGCCATGGAATGCTTGGCAAGACACCATATAAGTTGTTGAATGGAAGGAAGCCCAACATTGGTTACTTTAGAGTCTTTGGATGCAAATCCTACATTCTCAAGAAAGGCACAAGATTGGGCAAATTTGATAAGAAATGTGATGAAGGGTTCTTAGTTGGATACTCAACCACAAGCAAGGCATATAGGGTTTTGGAACTTGGGAAGTGGTCAACTTGAAGAGGTTCATGATGTGGAATTTGATGAAACCTAAGGCTCTCAAAGTGAAGTTGAAAATCATGATGATGTGAGTGGTTCCAACTTGGAGAATGCAATGAGAAACATGGATGTTGGTGACATTAGGCCTAGGCAAGTTGATGATGATGATGATACTCCTTTGCCTACCACTATGGTTGAGATTGATATAAATGAAGCAAGCACTAGTGGTTCTCAAGATGAAGATCAAGAGCAACAAGCTAGTACACCTTCTCACCCTAGTCATCAAGTGCAAGTGATGCAACCTTCAAACATTGCAAGAGATCATCCACTTGATCAAATTGTTGGTGACATCAATAGTGGAGTGATTACAAGAGGAAGATTGACATCGTTTTGTGCACACCATGCCTTTGTGTCTCAAGAAGAACCAAGAATGTTGAGAAGGCATTAGAAAAGGATGATTGGATCAATGCTATGAATGAAAGAGCTCAACAACTTCAAGAGAAATGATGTTTGGGAATTGGTAGAAAGGCCGAAGGACTACAATGTGATAGGAACTAAGTGGGTCTTCAAGAACAAGTAAGATCAAGATGGAATTGTGGTTTGAAACAAGGCAAGACTAGTAGCTCAAGGGTACACACAAGTAGAGAGGGTCTTGTCTTTGGAGAGATATATATGCGGTTGCTAGACTTCAAGCAATTAGAATCTTGCTTGCTTATGCATGTGCTCATGATATCAAACTCTATCAAATGGATGTAAAGAGTGCATTCTTGAATGGCTTCATCAATGAGTTGGTCTATGTTGAACAACCACGGGCTTCGAAGATGAAAGATATCCCAACCATGTATACAAGTTGAAGAAGGCTACGTATGGATTGAAACAAGCACCTAGAGCATGGTATGAGAGGTTGAGAGATTTTCTCCTCTCTAAAAAGGGTTCAAGATGGGCAAGGTGGACACCACTCTATTCACCAAGAAGATTGGGAATGACTTGTTTGTGTTGCAAATCTATGTTGATGACATTATCTTTGGGTCAACCAATCAAGAGTTTTGTGAAGAGTTTGCTAAGATGATGGCCAATGAGTTTGAAATGTCAATGCTTGGAGAACTCACATTCTTTCTTGGACTCCAAATCAAGAAATTGAAGAATGGCACATTTGTTAGTCAAGGGAAAGTACATCAAGGACATGATCAAGTTTGATCTACAAGATGCCAAGCCAATGTCCACACCAATGGCAACCAATGGAAGCCTAGACCCCGATCCATGTGGCAACATGGTTGAGCAAAAGTATAGGTCCATGATTGGTAGTTTGCTCTATGCAACGACATCAAGGCCAGGACATAGCTTTTTAGTGTGGGTATGTGTGCTAGATATCAATCATCTCCTAGAGAGTCACCTCAAGGCAACAAAGAGAATTGTGAGGTATTTGAAGGGCACACAAGATGTTGGACTATAGTATCCAAAGGGATCCAAGTTTGAGCTTATTGGATATTCGGATTCGATTATGGAGGATGCAAGATAAATAGAATGAGCACAAAGTGGCACATGTCAATTCCTTGGAAGGTCACTAGTATCATGGTCTTCAAAGAAGCAAAATAGTGTTGCTCTCTCTACCGCGAAGAAGCGAATACATTAGTGCGGGAAGTTGTTGCACTCAATTGCTTTGGATGAGATCTACCTTGAGGGATTTTGGATTCAAATTTGACAAGGTTCCATTGTTTTATGACAATGAAAGTGCAAGGAAGATGACCCAAAATCCGTTTCAACATCAAACGAAGCACATTGATATAAGGCACCACTTCATAAGAGATCATCAACAAAAGGGTGACATTTATATCATGGGCATTGCACCGAAGATCAACTAGCCGACATACTCACCAAACCACTTGATGAGAAGAGTTTTTTGCATGCTAAAGGGAGAATTGAACATTATTGACTTCTCCAACTTGAGTTGATGCACCCCACTTATATGACATGCCTCTCCTTGACAACACCCAAGGTAAAAGTTGGTTGACATGGCATTCATACTTTGTTAGGACTTGTTAGTGCATCTAGTCATCATGCATGCTTAATAGGCTCATTCATGGAAAATCAAATGATTTCAATGTATGTGTGGCACCACTATTGCTTTGAATGGTTTTATGAACTAGTGGTGGCATATGACATGTTTGTGGGCTTGCAATCCTAGTGTTGACTCTAGAAAATGAGCTAATGATGTGTATTCTAACATGGTGCAAGATAACCCTTATTCATTTGAGGTGTGAAAAAGCTTGTCCTTGGTTCAAACTTGAATACATGTTAAGGCAAGTGATCTAGATGAGACCACTTTTGATCCTTTGATTGACTTGATTTCTCTCATTTACACCTTTTTGGTGATTGTTGACAAAGGGGAGAAATAAGTCACAAAGATGTTGATAAAGGATCACACAAATAGGGGGAGCAAGCTCATAGACTATTTGTGCATTTGTTTGTGCATGATCATAATGAAATGTTGCATTGTGCAATCTAAATTCAATATACATGATTGCTTGGTGTATGCTAGTTTTGAAAATTGAATGGTGATTGATCAACTAGCATGCATAGGATGTATCTAGACAAAGCTCACATTTATGCCTATAATGTTGATCTCATGGGGTATGTTGAGTTTTTGATGAATGTCTAGTTACAATGATGCTAAGGACTCCAATTGGTTTCACGCTTCAAAGGTCGCATTCTTGAACCTTAGCATCTCTTTTTTGGTATTAGTATCTCTCCCCAAGTTTTCTATCCATATATATGTGCCAATTGATCCAAACACATGGAAGCACATATGTAGGGGAACTACTACTACCAAACCCGAACCTTGAAATGTTTGTCAATCTTTGTCTTATGACCAAAATGCTATGGACAAGCAATTCAAGTTCAATTAATTTTATTTCATATCTTTGTGAATTTGGTTGTCATCAATTACCAAAAAGGGGAGATTGAAATGTTTGGTTTTGGAAATTGATGACACACTTGTCGTGCTAATCCTTTGCTCTAAAGTGTGACTTAAGAGATAGGATTATATGGATGGCGTGGAGCATGATGATCATGAACATGGGCGATGATGATGGACATGGTGGATCGTCAAGCTCGTTGATCGGCTTGAGAGGAACTTAGGGAGATCAAGGCAAAGGTATACTTGATAGGGTTTTTCCTTTCGGTGATCAAGACACGATAGGCGTGTGATCACGTTATAGGATAGATGGCCGACTATTAAGAGGGGATGCCATGATAATCCTTTGGTGAAGTGCTTCTAGGTCAATTGACTTGCATATTGCATTTAGGACAATGAGAGCACTAACCGTTCTTGCCTAACCGATCGACATGCTAACATAAGTGAGAATGTGATCATCTTCGACATGTTGGCAACTTATGGCAAGGCGAAGCAAGGTTGAAAACAAAGGTGACAACAAAGATTGAAGAACATCGAGGAATCGGTATTTGGGCCACGGCGGCCAGGAATTTGGTTGGTGGCCGGACTCAGCCCGGCCGGACCGTCGGTCGATGGCTCGATCGAATTCCAAAAGAGCATGTTATTGGGACTTCTCTCGTGGATCGACGGGCGCATGGGACCGGAAGCACGAAGGTGTTATCGGTTGTGGGGCCGGGGAGCTTGTCGTTCGGCCAGGGACGCCGCGAAATGGTGCGGCCGGACCCTTGGCCGGACTTCATTTGGTGAGTCCGGTCTTTGTCGAAAGCCCATTTCAAAGCACAAGCGGCTCTATTTTCGTGGGAGACTCTATATATACTTGTTTGGCGGTATTTGGAGCTCTCTCTTGCACATTTGAACACTCTAACTCTATTGTGAGCTTGTGAGACTCCTCTCCACTCATCTCTTCATTCTAACTTTGATTCTTGAGTGAGATTGACAGAGATAGAAGTGCATTGCTTGATTTTCTTGCATCTAGAGGCACTTCATCCTTGGAGAAGCCGCGGGATTTCGTTTCTCTTGGGAATTTGCTTGGTTCCCTAGCGGCTTGGAGCAAGAGGCGGTGTTGAGCTTCGATTGGAGCTTGTTCGAGGCCACACCGGTGGATTGTGAGGGGGAGTGTGTAAAACCCTAGGTGTTAAGCATCTTGAAAGCATGATCATTTGCATAGCATCATCATCATTTCATGCATGAGCAAGTTCATAATAGCATTTAATTTGAGTTGCTCTCATTTCATGCTTGTTTGATCTATCTACTATAAGACCTTAGCTATAATGATGTTTTGGACCTAGATTGTGCCTAGATATATTTTTGACATAATTTAGGACCATGTTTGAACTTGTGTTTCAATTTAGAAAATTTTTATAAAATAACCCTAGAGTGTCAAACCTCTTTGACCCATTTTGAAACTCATTTCAAAAGTGCTTGATAGAAGTGTTTTTAGCAAAAAGTTTCTATAGATGAAATGAAGTACTTTTTATATAGAGCAAATGATCTGTTGTAAGTTTCTTGTGAAAAGGTTTGGAAATGGTTCAAATAGTGCCCAACAGTTTGGGTCAAATTTGAGTCAAATTCAAACTCTGTTTTTGACTAGTTTAGTTTGACCTTGCTGTTTTTTAATTTTTAGTTTCAAATCTAGGCCGAATTAGAAAAAGTTCATATTGAGTGTTTTGTAGCTTATGAAATTCTCTACAAAGTTGATGTTTTGACTTTTTCCAAATTCTGCACGGATCTCGATGCACAGGCCAAAAACCAGGGCTGATTTCAGTGAAAGCGAGTAGGGGGGTGGTATCGGCCGGCCGGCCGGCAGCCGCCATGGCAGCGTGGCGCTTGCCGCCGCGCCGATGTACGGCCTGGACCCACGCGCCCATGCCTTAAAAACGTGCGCCCGCGCCGCGCGAAACCCTAGCCTCACTCCCACGCCGCCCGGCCGCTCGCCTGAAAGCGCCGCCCATCGCGCCGTCGTCCGTGAGCTCACGCCGCCCACGCGGTTCGTCGCCCGTCGTCGCACCAAACCGCACCAAATCACAGCCCTAGCCTCATCCCATCGTGTGCTACGCGAATCCGTCGTCCGAACCGAGGTAAAGCCCCGTTGAGCGCCCCATTTCTCCCATCGGCGCCCGTGAGCGCCATAGCGCCATTAGGGGCAGAGATTGCATAGCGAGCTCGTAGATCGAGCTTTCTTCTTTCTTTTCGTGTTTTGAAGTCGCCTTAGGGTGCTTTCGAGGGTCTAGAGCTAGGTGGATGAGTGGATCGAGCCGCCATTTCAAGGGGGAGCGTCGTCGCCGCCTTGGCGGCCGTGTTTAGCCCGCCGTGCATCTCGCCGCGGTGTGTCGGTGCGTCGTTGCTCGATAGGAGCCTCTTGCTTGCATGTCCTAGTTAGGTCTAGGAGAGTCGAAGAACAGTCTTTGGTTTGCCGGTTCTCGCTTGAGAGCGGCGGTCAGCGCCCTTCCCGTCCGCCGCCCGTCGCCGTCGTCGTCGTTCGTTAGGTTTTTAGTGCGAACCAAGGGGCACCAACACGGCCAGATCTCGTCGGTAGATGCGTTTAGGGTACTTGGTTGCCCAGGTTTGGTCATCGCCGGCGAAATTCCGCCACCGCCGACCCACCGCTCGCCCGCCGTGCCCTGCTTTTGTGTGGTGACACGCGGGCCCCCCGATTTTCTTTTCTTTTTTTTTTTTTTTTTTTTTTCAGTTGGAATGAAATGCTTTTAGAAATTCATATCTTGGTCATTTTGAGTCCATTTTGAGTGAAACAAATTTTTGCCATGCTTGTTAGAAGATAGGCTACAGTATATAAAAATATGAAATCCTATTTTCTGGTAACTTTTATATAGAGTTTTAATTATGGCTCGAAATGCATGGAAATTGGAGAAAATCATATCTTTTAATTGGTGCAAGATAAAAATATGCTTTCTGTATGAAAAGTGCTTGTTTTTGTGAGTAGAGTCTAGGAAAAATACCATGCATGATATGTTCTGTAGAAGAAATGTAATTTTCTATTTATGTGCTTTTCTTTATGTGATCTTTAGAAATTCATAGAAAAATGAATATTAGGGTTTTGAGTGTGAAACTTGGTGTGTTTATGTTTGATAGGTTTTAGAAGTTTTTCATACTCAGAAATCTGTTGTCTGACACTTTTCATAGTACAAAGTATTTTCATGCCCGGGTTTAGTGTAAACTTGTCATTTTGTGTAGGACTGTATGAGCATGATCTTGCCATGATATTTTTTATGGTAGCTGTTATATTCCAGTAAGATGCTCTGGTAATTTTGTAGAATTTTCTAGAGTAGTTGTATATTTATTATTTTTGTGGTGCATGGAAAATAGGCTAGAAATATATGTTTATATGAAGGTAATGTGTGTTAGTATTTTTATTATGTGTTCCTAGCATGATTATGATCTGTTAGTAAGCTTGGTTTTTGATCAGCTTAGTAGTTTTGACATTTTCTTGTTCTAGCATTTTTATTTAATGATAGGGTGCAAGTGTAGTGTTTGCTAGGGTATGTCATTTCATGTGCTTTAAATTATCTTTTTGAAAATGTCAGTAGGTTTATTTGGTAGATAATTACTTGATTTACTTGCTGGTTAAGTTTGAGACAATTTGCATGAATAGTTTGTGAGTTATGGAGGTTGTATGTGATGTTTGGGCTGAAAACAGAGCCTCTGTTTTTTCCCAATTTCGAGGCTGATAAGTTCAGATTCAGCTCTGGACAACGGAACGTTTTTGTAGGAAATTTTGTTAGCTTTCCATAGAGTCTAGTTCACTGAATTTAGAGTTGTAGAACTCCCTGTGTGGTTGTTTTTTTGACATGTCTAGCTGCCATTTCTTGTCGATAGAGATAAGGTGTTGTTGATGTAGCTTGTTAGTGTTTCTTGTGTAGATTAAGTTATGTTTTTTGAGAAAGAGATATGCACTTACTAATAGCTTGCATCATGAAGCATCCATCCATCATACATATTGTTACTCTTTGCAAGTTGATATTCATGTTATAGTAATTATATCTTTTTCTCCATCATATGCATCATCTCGGGATGGGGAAGTTAGGAGCTGATCGAGGAGCCGGGGAGGCTGTTCGACTGGGAGTGCAGTCGGAGTCCACGAGGGAGGTTCGAGTGTCAGGAGCACACGTTAAAACAGCGTTCCGAGGCAAGCATTACGCCCCTTTCCTAATTCTTGCAATTAAATTGAAGTCTTTTTATATGCATTAAGTTTAGGGAAATGGTTGCATGATGCATTATGATCCTTGTTAGTTGCCCTATCCTATATAGAGGTCTAGGTTAATGCTTTCGGTAACATGATTGATTAAGCGGTGATTCAGGTCACTTGGGAAATGTTGTGTACAATCACATGGGTGATTGTCTTTTGTTGAGAACGATAAAAGTAAAACATTTAGATTAGGTGGAATTTGTGGTCTTTTTCCATCGATCGATTAAGGACTCATACTTTGTCGAGAATGTGGTGGGAAGTTGAGCGTGCATTTCGGCATTTAGTGTGAGTGAGACCACTTTGGGAATGAGGCCATTTATCGCTCCTCCTTTGGTGATGGTTGGTGTGGTTGTCGGGCACGAAGAGATTGTGCATACGGTCTTGTTGTTTACGCTCACTTGGGTGCTTTCGAGAAGGAGGGGGTAGCCCGGCAAGGCCAATTTGCGAGTAGCGTCACAGGAGTGATTAGGTCTGCCTTTGCAAAAGTAGACTTTGGTTTGTGTCGGGGGTGTCCCTTGATTTGGTTTGCAAATCGATTGAATCGCCATCTCTCTCGGTTAGTGAGAATCCGCGGCAATGTAGTCTTAATCATCACAATCTATGTGTTTATCATGTTGCGGTGATATAATTTTGATCAAGTTACTTATCTTTGTTATTTAAGCAATGATTAATCTTGACTATCACAGGATCTATGTTATATAATTAATAAAAGTACCACATTAACTTGGAAAAATATACAAGTAGTATGCATAGGCTCACTAAACAACTTTAATTGCGAAATTTCTTGTGAGTCAATTTGAACCCCAAATCCAGCATGATCCTTGGAGTCTTTTATTCATAGAAGGGTAAGTCTAATTTGAGTATTTTGTACTCGAGGGGTTTTATTCCGTTATTGCGGTGAGCATGTTTACCATAGTTCTTGTAAGACTTAATACATTTCTGTTGATGATGAAGAATAAGGCGGGGCAAGGCAAATCTATATCTAGTCTCAAAGCTCTACGGGGATGACTATCTTGGCACTATCTTATATTTGTTTTTCGTTAAAAGACTATTTGGTTTTTCGCAAACTCACGCTTCGCACTTTGCACTCGATGTTAATATATGAATTTGGTTTGAAATACTGCGGGGCTCAACGATCTGTTGTATGTTGTTGATGAGTTTGAAATCACTTGGAGATTTCGGAATACGAGGAGTTTATATGGACTCAAGTGTTCGATTTGCCGGTGATTGCGAATTATACTTGATTTCTTATAAATTGGTCGACTCTGCATCCTTTGGTAACCCGGGGGGGGCATCATGAGCTCTAGTGGATTGCATTGTGGCAATTGTTTGATCCTCTCTTGTGATCGGTGTGCTTGAGCTTGTGCCATTAAGCTTAAACCGTCAAGTGAGTGTAAGCGGTGACTAAGCGTCTTAGGCACGGCGTGAACCTCGGTGAAAAATTTTTTGTCAACCTTGTGCTTGTTCTTTGGAGAATTCTATTGGTACCGCGGTGATTGGCGTCCCTGACACTACTAGCGGTGGTATTGTATCCTAGTCCACTTGCTTTACATTCACTAGTTATCTTGTGTAGTTTGTAGTGTGGTAGAATTGCTTAGCCTTGTGTACCTCCTAGTTGTTGTTTTAGTTAGTTTGCTTTGTCCACCTAGGGTATCTTGCGACCTAGCTCTTGAGTGTGATTAGTAATCATTAAATTGCTAGTGTTGTTAGAAGGCTTGCATAGTTAGAAAAGAAGCATTGCTTATTTGCTCATCCATCTTTTATACTAACAGCTTTGCTTAGTCTTTGTTGCAAGAATTTTTAATAGGCTATTCACCCCCTCTAGCCATTAGGACCTATGGTATTTCTGCGAGCGAGAGAAATCCACTTAGGCGCGCGGATCTGATGTAGCTTTCACCGGGAGTATTTATCGATTTTCCACAGCGTGAAGTGTACTAGAAAGGTTTAGAGCGTCCTAAGATAATAATGGTAATGATGTGGGAAGAGAGGGTTAAGTTTTTCTAAAGTATTCTAATGAGATCTATATGATCAAAGGCTCACTCTACTTTACTTACGTCGAAACAGCGGTACCGTCGATCCTCGAAAAAGGCGGGGAAAGGGTGATCGGGGAAGGCGTAAAAGCTCTACGAATCACCAACGAGCGTGGTGGATTACAAAAGACAGCGGGGTTGTCACCCACAGGGCTACCACAACTAACAGGTGGGATTGAAACAGCAAACTTCGAGGTAAACTCTAGTCTAGACACCCGTCTACACTATGATTACTACTCTAGCCACGTCACGATAACTAGAAGGCTGGCGGAGGAGATCTAGTAAATATAGTAAAGCTGAAAGTAATTAAATAGAATAAATAGAAATAATAAATGAAGAACACGGAATTTAAAGGCGAACTTTTGCGGCGAAGTACAATGATGATGAAGATCAGGCCAGTCGGATCTGGAAAACTCGCGCCTCTCTTCTTGATCTTACAACTAGATGAACTAGAAGAACTAGAACTAGAACTAGAACTAGATGAACTAGACAACTAGAGGGACCTCTCTCTCTTCTAATATGAAACCCTAGATTTTTTCTCTGTTGATAGCTAATGAGGAGATGGAGATGATTTGAAACGAGGGGGCACGGGGGCTTGCTTATATAGTCGGGAGGAGGTGCCACATCTTGGACTTGGATTACAACTCGTACTCCCGAGGGTAGCCCTCGGATCAAGCCGACATTAAATGGCCCGGATTAGATTGCGTCTTAGGCGGTTCTAGGGGGGATTTGGCGTGCCTTTATTTTTAGGCGGTCGGCCCGACGATGGAGCCCACTTAGGTGGGTCCGTGAGACTAGTGCCTTTCGAATACGGACTCCTATTTCTTGGGTGTTAAGTCTTGATCACGTCGGGATTGAGTGGGAGCTTTCTAGAGTCTTTTCGGAGTTGGATTGCGTTACGTTGCGTGAGTTGCGGAATTCGATGTTTTCTGTTTTAGTCACGCAATTCACAACTTTACCATGGTGGAAATATGTTAGTGACACCTATTCTAGGTTGTTATTATGATTTATACCCCTTTCTCATGTTTATTTGATTAATAAATTTATATGATAACAAGTGTCAACAAACTCCCCCAAGCTTACCCTTTGCTAGCAAAGCAAAGCTATATCTATAGTAGGATCGGGGAGTTGCTACTACGCTCTTTGTGTTTATCGGAAATAAATTCTCCTCTTTTGTTGCTCTCTCATACCTTTTACCATAGGGCGTAGCCTTTTCACAAAATCATAAGCAATTAAAAACCGAGAACAATCAAGTTAAGTACCATGTCTCAAGCTCTTTGATCAACTATCATCACGGGGTTTTTGCAATATTTTTTCAAAAGAAACTTCGAGATCCTATGTATGACCCTCTTAAGTAGATGGTGGTAGTGGAATTACACATGTGGTAGGACATACATAGTGGGATGATAGTGGTGAAGTGAATGAGGATGAAAGGTAGTAAATAGCCCTTAGCCTTTTCTAGTATTTTTCTTCTCAAGCATCTTGGACTATATCTCTCTTTCTAAAAATTGCTGGGACACGGGGCTGTCCATTCTTGGAGAGGTGGGCTTTTGCCAGGACTTTTGTCCATTTTTTTCTCTCTCCTTAGAGATGTGGGCCCTACTCACCCTCGGACCGTGTCCATTATTCATCTCTAAATATTATTATTATTAGGGAGGTAGGCCCTTCTGCGCCTAGTATGACTTTTGTATTTACTCTCCCTCTCTCGTCTCACTTTTTCTCTAGATATTTATTTTTTTTTTTTTCTCTTTTTTTTTTTTCGAATGTTTGACCTCTATTTGGCATAAAAAAACAGAGAGAGACATATCAAAAAATTGCAAGAGTTTATTTTTGTAATTATGGCTAGCGGCTTGATGGAGTATGGGGATCGCGTACTTCGAGGTTAGAAGCGTATTTAGTGGAGTGGGATGATCTTGATTGAATGATAGACTTTTTAAGGGTCATAGCTAAGGAACTCATCATGTAATGTTTTATAATTTTCAAAAGATAAAACCGGGAATCAAGTATCTCTAGGAATATGATGACTCAATTTTTCATGTATCTTTATCCTTCAACGCTAAGACTTCGGATTAAGCATGTGCTTCCCGCAGTGTTGGGTTTTAGAGCAAATTAAGCATTTAAAAGCTTTGGGAGAATCTAAGTCCAAAGTGTAAGTACTTTTAAAAGAGGAATTAAAAGGCGGAGCAACTATTCATCATTTCCTTAGCATATATCAAGATCATAATTAAAAGGAAGAAAGCAATCTAGCAAAAGATCTAGCATTTATTAGACTCTTTAACACTAAGACTTTTATTTAAGACTCATTAACTCTAAGCAAATATATAACTAGCTAATATTTAAAATGGATAGGATAGTGATACTTATGTGATAGCGGGGGTGCTCTCCCCAAAATTTGGATCTTAGTAGTCCTTTGATTCCTCCTTGGAGCTTGTTAGTCTTGGTCTTCCTTAAATATTCTCCTGCAAATATTAATTCCACATACCGAAGGAACAAATTCTAGGAACATGTTGTGAGCCTTCATGTGCTCACTTTTTTTTTGGAGTTTTTCTATAAAAGCATGGACCTTCATGTGCCCACATATTTTTGAAAATTTTTCTATGCAAAAGGATGATGATGCAAAACATATGAATGCAATATTTTTTTATATTTTTTTTTTTTGTGCCACCACGGCAAGGAGTGCTTACATGGGGCTTAAAGATAAGCAGGATGCAAATGCAACAACATATTTATGGTCTTTTCTAATGCGAGGTGTAGGAAAGTAAATATGCTAAAAGGAAATATGCTAATTTAAATATGCTTTGCGAGAAAATAAATATCTTGAGATAAATACCGAGTTACCTCTTGATGAGAGTTTTGAGTACTTACTCCCATGGCGTCTTTGTCATCTCGCGCCTCGTCGAATGTAGGTATGCGGTATGATGTCTTCAATGATCTCGGCGAGTGGCGTAGATAAGGTAGCCCGATGGTGTTTGTTCGGTTGGTGGTATTGGGTAGCGGTAGGTCTTAGAAGGTGTACTCTTGTTGTCCTCTTTAGTAGGTGATGATTCTTTCTTTCCCCATGCTTACTTCTTGAGGGTGGCGTCTAGCGTCTTGTTCTTCTTGGGCTTGATAAATGGAGGATGCCCTCCCCAAGCTAGGTATTCACCTAGTCTCTTAGCGATGTTGGGTGAGGTAGACAATTGTGGAGGTGTCAACCCCTCTTGGTCCTTCAAATCTTGCTTGATCACTCCTTGAGTGCTTCATCGATCTTGGCGGTTGCATCTCCTAGTAGGATGGCATCACCCATGTTCCTTGCTTTCGGTGTGCATGTAGGTAGGTGGGACATTCACTTGTGGAATTTTGGGAATGACTCCTCATTTTGCGCAAAAGTGTGTCACCTTGCATAGACAAGGTAGAGATCAAGTGCATGGGCTCTATTGGTGGGAAAACACCAATAGAACCAAAACTTTATTCATCTTACTCTATCCTTGGGCACATCTAAACATGGTAACATCATGTGTTCTATTTATTTATGACAAAGGTGACAAGATCGGACACCAAGCATGAAAGTAGCATTTAAAATTGTAACATGAATGATGAGTGATCAAGTGAGTGGTGTGAAGAACAAATTATAGAGCTAAACATGTTGAGATCATCGAGATAGAATCAAGCAAAGTTGTAACTCTAACATGTTTGACTTTATGAGTAAGCCATGATAAAGAGAAGGTTCTATGACTTACCTCAAGATGTTACCTTTAATATTTGGAGCATGATGGTATTTGGAACATCTTGTAGAAGTCCTTGTGTCTTGCTTCATCTCGGTGTGAGCTCATCTCGGGGACCTCCCAAGCTTATTTGAGAGTGTCTTATTTCCTCGAGGGGGTTAGTCAACAAAAGATTCTTTTCGCTCCAATCCTATAATGATTAGTGTGGTAAAATACCGAAGGAATATTTTCACATGTATATTTATATACTCATATCACAAGGAAAAGTAAAGACTCATGTTCTATCTCAAGAATTCTTATTTTTAGGACACAAGCTCTTCCTTAGGAAACCTTTTGAAAGCTACTTAAGATAGTGAAGTGGTCTCCCCTTCAACACCACCTATATCAAGATTCATGACCACGAGATCTAGAATATTTATTATAGATGAGCATCTACAATCACCCTCTCAAAATCTATAGGAGGCAAGAGCACGAGGGGGGTTATGCGTCTTGAGAGTGGTTAGACTAGAGAGACTAGGTAGTTAGGGGAAGTTTCTCATGTGAGCATGAACTAGATGAAGTGTCTATGTAGTAGCTTCCATGCTCATTGATGTCATCCTTCTTCTCAAACTCCAAGGTTGATTTGTCATAGATATCTAAAGTTTCTCTTGGAGTGGTGTCTCTCGGTCGATCTCATCTAAGGTCTGTCCATCCATTCAATGGTTGTAGCATATAACTCTTTATTATCCTCTAGCCATTGTTGTACTCTGAGTGGTCTTCTTGGTGGTCTTGATGGCTCCTATATTTAGGTTGTCTTGATGAATTTTTAGGGCCCTCAAAGGGTCTCAAGGGAAAAGAGTACAAGGATTCATCGGGGTTAAGGATGGGTGCGAAAATGGGTTGAATATGTAATCTTGTCTAGGCATGGAAGGGGAGAAAAATAAGATCGTCTTCTAGGTAGCTTGGCTCTCCTTCTATGGCATCACTAGACATGCCATCATAGAATTCCTCGATATCCTTTGTAGGAGCGAGAACATTTTCTAAGAGACTCCTCCTCAAAAGAATTTGAAATATATTCACTTGGAGGTCTCTTAGGTGGATGCATTCTAAATGATAAATTCGAGGCATTCCTAGAATTTTCAAAAGATCAACCTCGATGGAAGGATGGGATTCATCACTCTCTAAAGTGTTTAGAGTGTGATGTGTTTCCATAGTAGGAGATTCTATGGCACCAAATCTTTAGAAGATATTATAGGAATTTTTAGATTTGGTTGTGTGTGTCTCCTCTTGTTGTTGGGGCTTGGCTTCACTTCTTTTTCGGGTAACTCATCAAAAAGCGTTAGTGTAGGGAGTGTTGTCAAGGATTTTTTCTCAAGAATGGCTTTTCCCTCACTAACTAGTTTATGTGAGAATGATCCTCTGAAGTGATATCGAGATCTTGGCGACTTCCTTGTTAAGACGCGATAAAAGTGATAGAAGCGGGACATGGTCGGGGCAAGGAAAGGTTTGGGCCCATTGGTAAGGCTTGTGAATCTAGCCCAGGCTGCTCCTAGAGTCTCCTTCTCTTTTTGTCTAAATGTAAGAACTTCTATTCTAAGGTCAGTGATTTTTATAAAGAGGAAAGAAGGCAAGACAAAATTTGTCTCGAAGTTCATCCCAATCTCCATTTACGTTTCCTTGAGTGAGCATACCATTTTCTCGCTCTCTTCCCTCGGAAATAATTTCCATTTAATGGTCTCTTGTGTCATGCGGGGAATATTTGCAAGAACACAAGCTGCTCAAAATCTCTAAGGTGGGTGTATGGATCTTCATGTGCTATTTTTGAGAGAAGGATTGCTCGAACCATGGCTATAAGAGAGAGGGAAGCTCATAGCCATCACATAAGAATAGGGTGTGAAGATGATGGAGGCTCCAACATGTAAGCCCTTTGGAGCAAAAGGGAATTTAATGATAGGAGTGAAATCCATGTGGTATAGGTAGGGGTAAAAGGAAAAGAAAGGTAGAAGGGAAAAAAAGTAAAAAGGTAAAAGGACAATCGTGGTTCTAACTAGCACAAAACTTTGAACCTCGTAAAAGCTTGTTGGTATTTATTGAAAAAATCGGATCGTGTAGCCAAATTCAGTTTTTCCACGGGGAGCGTGAAGTGTACTGAAAGGTTTAGAACGTCCTAAGATAATAATGGTAATGATGTGGGAAGAGAGGGTTAAGTTTTTCTAAGTATTCTAATGAGATCTATATGATCAAAGGCTCACTCTACTTTACTTACGTCGAACAACGGTACCGTCCGATCCTCGAAAAAAAGGCCGGGAAAGGGTGATGGGGAAGGCCACCAAAAAGCTCTTCACCAGCCCAGCGTGGTGGATTACAAAATTAACAAACCCCCAGGGCTACCACAACTAACCGTGGGATTAGTAAACTCGAGGTAAACTCTAGTTAGACACCACGTCTACACTATCGATTACTACTCTAGCCCGCGTCACGATAACTAGAGCACTCAATACTGACGGAGATCCGCATAAATATAGTAAAGTAGCGAAAGTAATTAAATAGAATAAATAGAAATAATAAATGAAGAACACGGAGATTGCTGAAGGCGAACTTGTTGCGAAAAGTACAATGATGATGTTCAGGATCTCAGCTTTCTCCTGCCTCTCTTCTTGATCTTACAACTAGATGAACTAGAAGAACTAGAACTAGAACTAGAACTAGAACTAGATGAACTAGACAACTAGAGGGACCTCTCTCTCTTCTAATATGAAACCCTAGATTTTTCTCTGCCGATAGCTAATGAGGAGATGATGCGAGATGATTGAAACCCGAGGGGGACTTATATAGTCGGGAGGAGGTGCCACATCTTGGACTTGGATTGTTTTCGTACTCCCTTTGTAAGCCCTCGGATCAAACCGACATTAGCGGATTAGATTGCGTCTTAGAGGCGGTTGGAGAAGCTCTTGGGGGGGAGGGGAGGCTCGTTATTTATTTGCCCACTTCATGGGTCCCGCTGGATTTGGTGCCTTCTCACCTTCACGGACTCCTATTTCTACGCCGGGATTAGTCCAGGAGCTTTCTAGAGTCTTTTCACCGAAGTTGGATTCAACTTAATGTTTTCTTTTAGTTGCAACTTTACCAAAACTGGTGGAAATATTTAGTGAACCCTATTCTAGGTTGTTATTATGATTTACCCCCTTTCTCATGTTTATTTGATTAATAAATTTATATGATAACAAGTGTTGATAACAAAATCTAAAAATTTGGTGGGACACCTCCTTTTTCTTTGTAGCTTGTTGACAAAAAAATTTGAGTCGATTCAAAGAAAGTGTTTCGCACATCCTCACAATGGTCCACATTTCTCACACATGTTCTAATCACTAGGTGAGAGATCCCTATGGTAGTGTGAAATGTGTAGTACCACTTTCTCGAAATCATCTCAAAACTTTTTGGGGGTGTCTATGGAAGCAAACTATGGTGTTGTAGTGCATTTTGCAATTTTTTACCTTTATTTTGGTATTTTAACATTTTTTTCTTGAGTAAATCAACAAATAATAACAGTAATAGGTAAACTTGTTCCGAAAATTACACAAATGCACATAGCATCATAGTTTGGCTCCATGAACACCCCAAAAAGTTTGAGATGATTCAAAGAAAGTGGAACTATACATCCCACACAAGCTTCAACATCGTCACTTAGTGACTAGGACATGCGTTAGAGATGTGTGCCTTTGAGAGGATGCACATCACGACTTTCTCTAAATCAACTTAATGTTTTTTTGTCAACATGGTACATGAAAAGAATGTGTCCATGCAAGTTTTTTTAGATTTTTAGCTTTATTTTGATATTTTAACATTTTTTCTTAAGTAAATCAACAAATAATCACATTAATAGGTAAACTTGTTCGAAAATTACACAAATGCACATAACATCATAGTTTGGCTCCATGAACACCCCAAAAAGGTTTGAGATGAAATGGAGAAAGTGTGTAATTATGCCAAAGGGGGCTATGTGCCACTAGATATTAACAAAAAAAAAAAATGACATGCAAAACAGATTCATAATTGCAAAAGCTAACTTCATATATATATATAATAGTCCGAAAGTCACATAAAACCAGATGAGACTTAATTGTTCTCCTTCCACCACGCACAACCATATTTATAACTTACAAGCACAATCAAAGGAGATAATTATAGATAGAGTCCGGCTTGGACACCTCGTCCACCAAGTTCTAGGGAGATACTCCTCTTTAGCTCCTCAATCTCGCCTTCAACTCCGCCTTCAACTTCGCAATGATCTTGTCATTCTTGTCTTGCGGGGAGGAGGACATTGATTCTAGTGTTGGCGTCGGACAATTCGGCTTGGTCACTGTCGGACATCTCTTCATTCTTTTGGGACACCTCGTGCGCATTTCGGCCACCTTCACCGACAATTCTTCCTTCCCTTCGCACCTCGGTTTTTGGCATAAGTGCGGTGAATGCAATTCTGCGAGAAATATATAAACAGATTAAACACATACCCAAAATTACTAAGAGTGCAAACTTGGTAAATGTAGTGGCGAGAATGTTCAAATATAAGTTCTTTTGATCATATACTTGAAATAGACACATACCAGAAATGTTCAAATATAAGTTGCTAACTCGGTGTCACTTGCATCCAAACAACACATGGAAAAAAATAAGCGCATGTTTCTGCAATTTGTTTTCTAATCGCTGCACTCGTGACATTGGTCCACCGATTTAATCATGATACTCCAATCCTATGCGGTTCGAAACATTGATCTTAATTTTTTGGTATAATTATTTGAAGGCTAGTATCGAGTATAGATGAATATATGGTGACAACCTTACATTTGTAGAATGGTTTTTGTATGCGGGGAAAACTATTTTGGTCCTTCAAAGATTTTTTAATTTAATATAAATTGTTGGTGAACGAATACTTTGGTAGGTGGTTGCAAGAGTGAGAGGCATGGGAACACGCGCCAATAACTACACGTTTAGTAGGGGTTTTTTGACTGTGGGAGGGGTACTCGAACAGCCCACTTCTGAGTAGTTTTCCATCTTCTTCCTCTATATATCGACCAAGGAACCGCGCATTCGCCCACTTTCGGTGCATTTTCTTTTGATCGATCATTCTTGATCTCACCAAGCAACCGCATCCATGAAGGACCGGGGCAATGCGCGGTGTGATGTCAAGAAGCAGGGAGATGAGTATGTTACGAACTGTTTTTCTCTGTATCTACTCCTCCTTGTGGATGGTTTGTTTGTAGTTTCTAATGTAGTGCAAGTGTTTTGTGATCCTATTTTGGATCTTTGGATGTTTGAATGTAAAATGGGTCGTTATCTTTGGATCTTTGGATGATCTACAAATCTTTGCCTATTTCCGTTCTCGATAATGGAAATGGGTTAACCCGATTGGGGGAAAAAAATCTACTCGTCCTTCTTTAATCAGTAACCTTGACATGAATTTCTCATTTCTTTCTGCGAAGGTCTTACGGATCCAGTGGCGATGATGTCTACCTAGATCTAGTGAAGATGAAGGAGGTATTTGCGAGAGGAGCGTCGGGCCACATGTACACCGGCGTCATCGTGACTGAAGACCGATCAAGCCCTGGCTTGTTGAGTCTGCAACGGTATGTTACCCATGACTTTGCTATGAACACTATGTTTCAATCTTCTTGCGAGTTACACATGCTTTATTTATTTGTACAATTTTGTATGATTTTGTGAAATTCTATGTAGATGGATAATTATAATTTCCGGGATGTGAATGACACATAAGAATGAGCTAGATATTTTTCATGGATATATGGTATTTTTTTTTACTTGCACGACCGATTTGTTTTTTCTTATGATTATTTGCTGAAATTATTCGGGGGGACGGCCCGAACGTCTAGCACAACTCCTTGAAGCCGCGGGCATTCGTGAAAGCGAAATATCGCCCACGTGGAGCGCTCAACCGGAAGGCGAGGATCAAGCGTGCTTTTTCGCCGTTTGGTTGAGGGCCGTCAAGGAGACTAAGGAGTCCGAATAGATTTGATCTATGTCATATGTATCTTTTTTGTTTCATGCTGTAATTTGGGATGTGTAACAATTCTTTGGTCGGTCGGTTAGTTGTCAAACTATTGGTTGTTACATTGGCGTGCTTGTTTAATTAAAATGTGAGCAACCACAAACAAAATGTGACGACAAGCGGCATGAAACAAAATACTTTGCTATCTTGAACACTAAATTGCAATCAGCAAATTCATTCAATTAAATTTGTATTATACTGATCACTAAGAACTTGCTATTGGTTCTACGTATTGTGAGTTCATGCATGATCAAACACAAGCAAGGTGCCTAGCACCAAAGAACCCTACAGTAAACTCAAAAAACCCCACCCAATAAACCCTAGCCTCACCTAGGGGTTGTGCGCCGAGGTCGGCGGCGGCGGCAGGTCGAAGTTGATGGCCCTCACGTAGCGAAGCACCATTGCATGCACGCTAGCGGCGGGGAGCCATGGCGAGCGAGCCCCCATCTCAAACCCGGGTGGGACATCCGGAATGTGGATGCCGCCGCCGCGGCGCCGCCCCGATGCCCCCACGGAAGGACCGGGCCGGGAGGATGAGGCGCCGGTCTTTGGCGGCAACCGGTGGAGCCACGTTGTCGTCATCATCGCTGTCACGCGAGCCACCTCCGGTCTTCTTGTCGTGCTTACGGTTGCTGGCGCGTGCGGATCGGGCAAGGATTCTTCATCTCCATGAGGGCGGGCGCAGCCGCCCTCTACGGCGGAGGAAGGTGTGGCGGCGGTTGTAGCGGCGGTGTGAAAGGTCCTAATGGCTAGAGGGGGTGAATAGCCTATTAAAAATTCTTGCAACAACACTAAGCACCCGGATTAGTAAATAAGATGGCGAAGCTAATTAAGCGGTGCTACGAGCTAACTATGCAAGCCACAAGCAAGAGATGATGTTTCTAATATCTCTAAGATCACTCAAGGGCTAAGTCACTAGTTTACTCCTAGGTGAACAAGCAATTCTAACTAGATTATCAACTAGGAGCTAACAAGGCTAAGCAAACTAAACTCACTACTCAAGCTAACAAGCTAAGCAAGGCTACACAAGATATATCAAAGTAAATGCACGTGTAGTAGTGAGCGATATACCGGCGTCGAAGTGTAGAGGTGGAAGCCAATCACCGTGATCAACAAGAAATCTCCAATGAGCACAACAAGGTTGACACGATGATTTTTCACCGAGGTTCACGTGCTTGCCGGCACGCTAGTCCCCGTTGTGGCGACACACTCACTTGACGTATGCTAAGCTTAATGGCCGGTGCCAAATCCCCTATGGGAGCTCAAGCAAACGATCACAAGAGAGGGTCCAACAAGCCACGAGCAATCCACTAGTGCTCCTTTTCGCGAATCTCCGCGGGGGTAAGGAAGCGTCCCCTCACAATCACCACCGGTGTGGCCTCAAACAAGCTCCACTTGAGCTCAACACCGCCTCTTGCTCCAAGCCGCTAGGGAACCGGTCAAATTCCCAAGAAAACAAGAATCCCGCGGCTTCTCCAAGGATGAAGTGCCTCTAGATGCAATCACCAATGCAATGCACTTCTATCACTCTCAATCTCACCAAGAATTCGAAGTTAATGGATGGAGAGATGAGTGGAGAGGAGTATCAAATGCTCACTAGCAAGTTGGAAGCTTCAAATGTGCAAGAGAGCCTAAGGAACCAGCCAACCAAGTATATATAGGGCTCCACACGAAATGGAGCCGTTGCTCCAAAAATTTGCTCTCTCGGGGTGGTGAGGGACGCGACCGGCCCGGAACCACCGGCCCGGTCCGATCATGCGAGTCGGTCGCGCGTCCGGTCACAACAGACAAGCTTCGGGCCCACTGGCGGCACCCTCCTCCATGTGTCCGGTCGGGGAGTCGGTCGACCACCGCAGGAAGCTTCGGTCTGCGTCCGATCCTGCGTCGGCCAAAACCGGCTGCGGGGCTCTCGCGAGACGCATCCACCGGAACCACGGCGGTGCGTGCATCCGGTCACTTTGCCGAGCGTCCGGTCGCCACGAAACAACTGCATCTTCTTCTTTTTTTCTTTGCTCTTTGCTTCAAACTTGCTTCGCCTCTTGCCATGGGTTGCCAACACGTCGAAGATGACCACGTTATCACCAATGTTAGCACGTTAAGATGTTAGGCAAGATCGAAGTTAGTGCTCTCAAGTCCTAAATGCAATATGCAAGTCAATTGGACCTAGACGCACTTCACCAAAGGATTGTCGCGGCATCCCCTCTTGATAGTCGGCTATCTATCCTATAATGTGATCACACGCTCTATCGTGTCTTGATCACCGAAAGAAAAACCCTATCAAGATACCTTTGCCTTGATCTCGGGTTCCTCTCAAGCCCGATCACCGAGCTTGACGATCCATCAAGTCCACCGGCATTGTCCATGTTCATGATCATCATGCTCCTTGTCATCCATCTAATCCTTTCTTAAGTCACACACTTAGAGCAAAGGATTAGTCCACAAGTGTGTCATCAATTTCCAAAACCAAACATGAGATTTCACGGTGGTGGAGTCGGAACTGGGAAAGGAGAAATGAAATGAGGCCCGGATTCGGATCGTTTTTTGGTTTTCTAACATTTTATATTTTTTTTCCTTTCCCTATTTTTTTGCCACTTTTTGTGTGTGACCATGGCATTGTAATTTATATTTGTTTTTGTCAACATGTGTCCATCACCACTTTCTCTCGAATTAGATCAAATTTTTTGTCAACATGGTACACCAAAAGGGGGTATCCTTGCAATTTTTTAGATATTTTTAAACTACATTTGGGTATTTTGACATTTTTTAAACAAATCAACAAATAATAACAATAATATGTGCACTTGGTCTAAAAATTGCACAAATGCACACAACATCATAGGTTGGCTCCATAGACACCCCAAAAAGTTTGAGATGATTTCGAGAAAGCGGTACTACACATCTCACACTATCATGAGCATCTCTCACCTAGTGACTAGAACATGTGCGAGAGATGTGGGCCATTATGAGGATGTGCAACAACACTTTCTCAGAATCAACTCAAATTTTTTTGTCAACATGCTACACCAAAAGGAGGTGGCCATGCAAAATTTTAGATTTTTTTACCTTGAATTTGGTCTTTTAACATTTTTTCTTGAGTAAATCAACAAATAATCACCAAAATAGGTAAACTTGGTCTAAAAATTGCACAAATGCACACAACACCATAGGTTGGCTCCATAGACAACCCAAAAAGTTTGAGATGATTTTGAGAAAGTGTTACTACACATTTCAAGCTAGCATGAGCATCTCTCACCTAGTGACTAGAACATGTGAGAGAGATGTGGGCCATTGCGAGGATGTGCAACAACACTTTCTCAAAATTGACTCAAATTTTGTTGTCAACATGGTACACCAAAAAGGAGGTGTCCATGCAAATTTTAATTTTTTTACCTTGATTTTGGTATTTTAACATTTTTTTCTTGACTAAATCAACAAATTATCACAATAATAGGTAAACTTGGTCTAAAAATTGCACAAATGCACACAACATTATAGGTTGGCTCCATAGACACAAAATTGCACAAATGCCGGTTTTCAGATTTTCTATGTACTTTAGGGTATTTTAACATTTATTTGTGAGTAAATCAAGAAATAATTACATTAAAAGGAAAAATTGCGCAAATGAAGTGTCCTTGCCACCACAAGTATCTCATTCCCCATCTCATCCGGACTCTGCCGCCGCCGTGTCCGCCGCCGCGTCGCCTTTGACCGGCCCGTGTCATGACTAAGGGCCGAGCCGCGAACTGCGGACGGGCATGTCTCTCCCCGGGCCGATCAAGGTGAGGGGTTGGAAGTCCATGCCGACCAAGTTCCCGCCGCACCCCGCATCTTCCTCGAGGTTAGATTAGGGTTTGTTTATTGTTTTGATTCAACTTTGGTGATTGGATTGGGGTTTGTTCATTGTTACGATTCAACTTTGGTGATTGGATTATGGTTTGTTCTTCAAAGAATGCTTTGGTCATCTATCATTTGGCTTAGTTCTTTCATTAGATTGTTTTCTTTCATTAGAGAAACAAATCTCAGTCCGAGGCCTTTTGATTGCCTAAACCCTATTGCCGATGATGACATTTGTGGCGGCTCATTGTAACTTAATGAGCTGAACATTGTGGTGATCATGTTGGTTTGTTCTCCTTTTGATGCTACAATTATGTACATTCAAATTTCGGATGCAAGCACAACAAAGAGGGAAATCTTTGAAGAAAATGGATGCTCGGAGAAGAAGATGCATGAGCCCGTCGACGAGGGGTCGTCAACTAACGACATGGTGGGATTAGGCTGTCCTATCTTAATCTTATGTTGTTCTTGAAACTTTACTACATTCAAATGGAACTGAATCGACATTTGCCTTCATATTTGAGAATGCCATTTCTTTGAAGATGAACAAGATGGAGAACAGGTTGATGAAGCATGTGAATGAGACCTCGACCGGTGCGTTGCCAACTTTGGTGAAACTTTAGAGTTTGGACAACAAGTTGGAGGAAAAGTCTTTGCAAAGTGGGTTCACGGATGCGAGAAGAAGATGGATGATCTCGAGAACTAGTTTGAGGAGAAAGTCCAAGAGAATAGGGAAATGAAGGCTCACCTAGTCAACCACGGAAGACATGTTCTTCAAGAATGCTATCGTATTGGCAAAAGATTGGAAGGCGAAGAACCAAGTCATCGCACAGCTGTAGGAGGACCTGAAGAAATTGAAGGAGAAGAACTAAGGATCACGGAAAGGCGCTATGAAGCACCTAGATGGCTTTTGTTTGGTTTTTTACGGATGTACCTGTAAATATGGTGCCGTTATGTAGTCTTTTAGGTTACGGTGATGCATGTATGAACTTAGGATATGGTGTCGGATGTAGGAACTTAAGTCTCACTTGAAGTTGGATGTAAGAACCTAATAACAATATCTAATCGGAATTATGGCTTGTGTCATAGCGGCCATAATGCTTATCTAATCAGAATGGAGCCATAATGCTTATGTAATGAGAATTATGTCTTGTGTCATAACTTAGGATATGGCTTTTGTTCCGGAATGCTTATCTAATTTGCCTTGTCTCATAGCAGCCTTGATGTTTTGGTTTGTTTCAGTGATGTATTGCTTATCTAATCGAGAATTTCTTGCAAAAGCGCGATCCGATCTTTGGCAGTTCAAGAGACTATTTAGATTTTGCCAAAAAAAAAAAAAAAAATTAAAACTTCCCAAATTTGAAAGTGTCCATATTACCACCTAAAACAAATATAAGTACTAATCTAATGCAAACATCTAAATAGCACAATGGTAACACTCTCTAAGGTTGAGTTGTAGGTGCCAAGTTCAAACCCCTTAGGATCTTAATTGTTTTGGTATAATCAACATTTATGTTCTTTTTCTTTCTTTTGCTTTCTCTATTTTATTTTTTTTTTTTTATCTTTTTTGTGTGTGAGCATGGCATATTTTGGCTCCCAAAACACAACAAAAGAGTTTGAGATTATTTTGAGAAAGTGGTACTACACATCTCACACTATCATGAGCATCTCTCACCTAGTTACTAGAACATGTGTGAGAGATGTAGGCCATTGTGAGGATGTGCAACAACACTTTCTCAGAATCGACTCGATTTTTTTTGTTAACATGCTACACCAAAAGGAGGTTTCAATGCAAAGTTTTAGATTTTAGCTTTATTTTGGTATTTTAACATTTTTTCTTGACTAAATCAACAAATAATCACAATAATAGGCAAACTTGGTCTAAAAATTGCACAAATGCACACAACATCATAGGTTGGCTCTATAGACACCCCAAAAAGAGTTTGAGATGATTTCGAGAAAGTGGTACTACACATCTCACACTATCATGAGCATCTCTCACCTAGTGACTAGAACATGTGTGAGAGATGTAGGGCATTGTGAGGATATGCAACAACACTTTCTTAGAATGGACTCAATTTTTTTTTCAACATGCTACACCAAAAGGAGGTGTCAATGCAAAGTTTTAGATTTTTGTAGCTTTATTTTAGTATTTTATCATTTTTCTTGACTAAATCAACAAATAATCACAATAATAGGCAAACCTGATCTAAAAATATCACAAATGCACACAACATCATAGGTTGGCTCTATAGACACCCCAAAAAAGTTTGAGATGATTTTGAGAAAGTGGTACTACACATCTCACACTATCATGAGCATCTCTCACCTAGTTACTAGAACGTGTGAGAGATGTAGGCCATTGTGAGGATATGCAACAACACTTTCTCAGAATCAACTCAATTTTTTTTGTCAACATGCTACACCAAAAGGAGGTGTCAATGCACAGTTCTAGATTTTTTTAGCTTTATTTTGGTGTTTTAACATTTTTCTTGAGTAAATTAACAAATAATCACCAAAATAGGTAAAGTTGGCCTGCTTTTTTTATTTTTATTTTGACAAAAGCCGGGCCTGCGCAAGTTCCCCTCAAAAACCGACGCCGCCTACCCTAATCCCTCTTCACATTCCGTCGCCGCAGCCGCCGACCCCGCCGCAACCGACCTCGCCGGCTCCGAGAAGATGGTGAAGGACCAAGCCCTAGTTCGCCGGCGACGTGGGTGGCAGGTCCAACGTCATAGGGGGCAGCGACAACGCCGGGCCGTCGTTGAAGAAGTTGAAGGCTCTCCCGGGCTCCCCCTTGCCGCCCATCCCGCCACTCCCAAGACCTCGTCGGTGACCCACGTGAGAATCCGCCGCCCCCAACACCTTGTTCATACAATGACTGTTCATACTTTTGCAAGATTTTTTTGATAGTTTATGCTTAGCCCTATTCATACATTCACTGTGGGATTTAGAGGTGGTAAACTTAGGTAGGTAGATCTATTTTAGAGGTGATACATCTATTTAGAGGTAGATATGCTTTCATGCTTTGATGATAGATCTAAGTAGTGTCTGATTTTGAATGCATTTAGACAGAAGTTTGACGAGGAGGCTATAATTGTTTAGTATTTAAACTGAATTTATACTGAATTTTGAAAGAATTTTTACATAAGGAAATAATTGTTTGTTATGTATTGACATAAGTGAAACTAGTTATGGGCATGATCGCACCGCCCCCGGCCCGGCACTTTAGTTTATATGGATTGCGTTTTTGAACTGTAGTTTATTACTAGATCATTGTTTCATGAATTGGTTGACTACTCTTTGTGCCATCATTTTGTTATGGAAGATGCTCCAAAAATACAATAGAGACAACCTTTTAACTATTTAAATCTCCACCTGCTAGGAATGGACTCAAATTTGTTCATTTTGTTCTCAAATGATTTTTTCTTGTCAATATCACAAGGTGTGAGAAAGGGTTTTGAAAGATCTGCAGAAAGGAAAAGACAAATCTATTAAATCCTACATCACGAAACCTTTTTTTTTTTGGCAACAAATGTGCCAATAAGAGAAAAGGTTATATGGCTAATGGAAATGAGGTTGTAATTGCAGATGTGGAGTACATTGATTCTAGAGGTTATTTAATGAGGTTAGCAACATGGGCATATTATTTTCTTTTAAGATGTTGATATGGACACATGTATTGAAAGAATTTTGAAAGAATGCTTTCATTTACACTTTTCTGTTATGCTTACAAATAATTATTGTTCAACTTTATGAACATTTCACTATTTAGAAGACTGATTTTACCTTTCAAATGATTCTGTTGCCTTCATGTATTTTAGGAATGTATGTGCTGCAACAGAACTATCAATGCGGAGAACAGGATGATGGAGCTGTACTTGAAGCTCAACAAAAGAATCAATCATCTGGAGGCCGAATGCCCCGACTGCGCTAAGGATATTGAACTTGTGCAGAAGGTGTTGGCCAATCAGGATGCAAATATGGTTAGGATGGTGGAATTTCATGAGGAGGTTTTGTAGTTGGTACCCGGCATGCTCGAAAGAGCTGTAGGAGGAACTGAAGATGACAAATGAATTCATCTCATATTTGAAGGAGGAGTTGGAGGAAGTGAAGAAGAAGCTGAACTAGGGGCCAGCAACAATGCTTGATGCCCAACCTATCTATAGATATATGTATATATGAGTTATAAATGTAATTGAGAACAATTAGCAAAGTTTGGTCTGGTTGCATCTGGAACACATAGGGATGCCACATGCAGATATTTTGGTACTCTGGTCTGCCCTGGGTTGTGATCCCAGGAGCTTAAGTAATATATTTTAGATTTTTTTACCTTGATTTTGGTCTTTTAACATGTTCTCAATGTTAGTGAGACATGTATATATAGTTGAATGTTTGGAATGTGTAGTTCCACCATGAAGTCATTAGAATAATATCACTGCCATGATCACACAATAAAAAGTCCAAAAAAAAAGATAAATAAAATAGAATTAGGAAAAGAAGATAGAAATAGTAAATCAAAAAATTTGCCTCAAACAGGTTTGAACACGAGAGCTAAGGAAGAAACGAGGGAGTGGTACCCTTTGCTCTAGTGAGAAGTTTTTGATGAGTTCGAAATCTAGTTTCTTTAAAACATATTCTCGAGGCCCCTCCCATCTCCTTCCATACATACGTAATCCTAAGCATCACTAATCCCACCCCATCCCCAAACCCGCCGCATTTTATTTCCATCCAACTTCGCCGCCCGTTTTTATTATCAAAAAAAAAATCGCCGCCGGGTTCGCCGCCGCCGCCGCCACCGCTTGCAACACCACCTCGGCCCCTTCCCCGCCCAATCGCCCGTCGCCCGGTAAGATGCCTAAGGAGGAGGCCAAGAACCCTAACCAGTTTGTCAGGGCTAGCGCCAGGAAGCGGGACAGGGGACCGGCAGTGGACCGACCCGGCGGCGTGGTGGTTGTCCAAGACACCAATGCCTTGGCCGTTCGCCGGCTCTAGTTCGCGGCGTGTGAAGAGGGCCCCGTCGGCAAGGGCTCGTGACACTGGCGGCCACGGCGTTCTGACGTGCCACCGGGCTTCTGGTCGGTCCCTAGCGCCCTCGCCACCGCGGCGCCTCCACCTCGAGGGTCGTGATTCAGCGGGAAGGGCCGCCACCTCCTCATCCTATCGCCAAGATGTGGGTTACGCACCTACCCGACCTTCGCTACGGGGTAGCGGGAGGAAGGGCGAGGCTTCCCACATGAGTGAAAAACGATGCCGGTCCGCGAAGCCGGGTCCCGAAGGTGACACGTGGAAGGCGGCACGCATCCCAAAGGGGCAAATTCGGTTGATAGGTCATAAAAGTAGGCGCCAACCGTCGCCTTCATACGCCTTGTCTTCACGTATTTATATAGGCATCCGCCGCAAGCACGTGGTGTTGTTACATTTTTAGGACAAAGCGTTATTTGCCACTTACAGCCCGTGGCCACATAGGGGCAACACGGTACAATCCCTGCTAGGGGTAGCAGGGTAAAAGCACACAACCTAGTGCTTCAAGAGCTCCTTTAGGGTTTCCCCTCCTTCGCCGCCGCGGCCGACCTAGCTTTTCGTCTTGGCCTCGTCGACCTCGGCGCTCACGGGGTCCCGTCCTTGATGTGCCGCCCCCTGCGCCTGCGGTGTGTCTTCTTTAGTCGCGCCCCGCCCTCGATTGCGTCGTTCCCTGCGCTGTGGGTCCTCGTCCTCGCCCGGGCCGCCCCGCGCCTACGGGGGCGTCGTCCCTTGCTGCGTCGTTCCCCGCACCGCGGGGTCTCTTCCTTGCCGGGTCATCCCCGCGCTGCGAGGGCGTCGTCCCTTGCTGCGTCGTTCCCCTCACCTGCGGGGTCTCTTCCTTGGCCGGGTCGCCCCCGCGCCTGCGGGGATGTCGTGTTTTGGCCCAGGAGCTACTGGAGATCCCCTAGCGAGGGTCCCTCCCCAATAGTAGCCCCTGGGGGGTATGGTCCGATGCTTCTCGGGCCGAGCAACGAAAAAATCCTGAGAGGAGGTCCGTTGATAGCCTGGGCATCCGTGGGCCTTACCTTGCCAGCGACGCCCTAGTTGCTTCTTTGGGTCGGCCACTGTTGGGCTTCATGACTTAACCGTTTTACTCGTCTTTGTGTTGGTTCTACTACGAGCTTCCTGGAGGCTCAGAAGTTGTGCAGGAGGCCTGCGGAACCTCAGGGGATCCCGGGAGGGGCGGTGGGCGGAGACCAATGCCTCAGCGTGGCGGCAAAGAAAGCGATGGTCTCCAACATGTCCCGCTACGGCGGGGACGAGACTTGGTGGAGGAGTTCGTGGCGGCGAGGGTGCTTCCCCGTCCCCTCGGCAGAGTGTGGGCGGTGGAGGACGTTGAGAAGCTCCGGGGACCGGATCTGAAGTCTCGGTGTTGGACCTCGACGCCTCCGGGAGCATCAGATCCGAGGTCTAGCTCGCGAAGGCGGCCGTCGAGCGGGTTTATGTCGAGTCGAGACTGCACTGACGAGCCGACGGTAAGGGGCGAGGACGCCGAGTACAAGAAGATTCGGGCCGCCCTCGGGGCACGGGGCAATGCCGGGTGTCGACCGGTGTTGGCATCTATTACCTACGATTGGCCCAGCGTTAGAAGACGGGCGTGGCCGCCGCTGGCAAGCACAGCGGTGGAAGCGGCGAGCAGCTCGGGTCCCGATGGCCCCGCAGCGCGCGGGCCGCCGTGGAGGTAGTAGCAACGAAGGCAGCCCGGTGGACGAGGGGCCCACCACCGCGATCGCTGAGGTTCGTCTTGCGCCGTTGGGCGCGAGGCATCCCCCCTTTCTCGGGTGGGGCGACCCTTCTTATTCATGACATCGGCTCCGGTGGGAGCGAGGGGAGGACGGCCAGGCATGCCGGTCGACGGGGACCGGGTCCCCTCCCGGTCATGACGGGGACCTCCCGCAAGAGGAGGAGGTGGATTTCTCCGCACGTGATTGAGCACACCTCGGCCAGGGACGTGCCCGGCGCCTCGGTATGGTGGTTGACCCTGCGACATTCGCGATGATTGGGCGTCGACCGCCGCGCCGAGGCCGAGCTCTTCTCGCGGAGCTTCTCCCAGTGGTGCCCCGCCGCCCCCTGCACCGATCGACCGCGTCTCGTGCCATATTTTGGTGGAGGGCCGGAGATCGAAAGGAGAGCTCGGCAGCGGAGCACATCGGGAAGCGGGGCATGGCCGCTGCTCGCGGCCGCCAGCTCCCTAGGTTTCGCGAGGACGAGGTTGGGCGGTGGCGCCGGCTCGGACTGTATACTGGCCCCGACATCGGGGGAATGCCGGTTCAAGGCCAACGAGGCGGAGCGGCGTTTCGGGCACGGTGTGCGGCCGGGTTCGCGTCCGAGGCCGAAAGCATGTCTGTCTTTTTGTTCCGCGCGCGAGCTTAGCGGGATATCGTGGTGAACGCCACGGAGATCTTGGTTCTCTGGCCACGGAGGGTCGGGGCCGCACGACGCTGGGGATGACGCCGAGGCGTTGAAGCGGAGGGCGGACGAACCGGACCGCTCCGGGCGGAGGTTGCACGGCTCAAGGCCGAATTGGCGGCAAACGGGGCTCTCTCCGCGCCATGTGAGAAGTTCCGAAGGCGCATGACGAGGTGGTGGAGACCACACGGCGGAATGTTGACCTGGTCACCGAGGCCCGCCAGGCCAAGAGTGGCGAGGAGGCCGCGCTTAAGAGGGTGGCAGAGCTCGAAGAGAGGCTATCCTTGCGTGATGACGCCCCCGGCTTGCGGGGATGAGCCCGTGAAGGAGGTCCCGATAGCGTCCCGGTGGATGCGGGAGCACCGGCTCTACCCCGCCTCCCCGCCATGGAGCCCCGACGCCATCGCGAGTGGCTGAAGACGACGCAGGCGTGCCTCCGCTTGTGCACCATGCGGCGGACTTCGGCGCTACGTGGGGTGTCTTGGCACTGGGGCATACCTGCGGTCCGTGGGGTGTTCGCACCTCGACAAACCCCGCAAGCTCAAGTTTCCGAGGAAGGAGGAGATGAGCGGGGGTGCGTGAGGATGCTCACCTCCGCTACTTGGCGGGGAGGTTCTCGAAGAAGTTTTTTCTTGAGTCACGGGGCACGATGCGGCCATGGAGGAGGCTCAAGCCGCGGCGCACGGGTGCAGGTTTTCCCTTGTGAACTCCTGAACTCCGATCTAAGTGTTCTTGGCGCTGTTTACTTATGTTCCTTTTGTGCAAGCGCCGGCGGCCGTGCTTGAAGCGGGGGATGATGCGACCCCCCGCCGCCGATGAGGCCCCCACATATCGGGAACCCCTGCGCCTCGAGGAGGAGGCTGTCCCCACCGATGGAGCCGCCGAAGATGGGGAGGGTGTCGCTACCATGGAGGAAGACGATGGTGCCGACCTCCAAGCGTCCGGGTCGCTAGCGGACGGCGCTCAGCCCCTCCTCACCTGGCCGGGTTGAGACCTCGCGGGAGTGATCGTTTTTGTGAAACGTAGGGCTAGGGACCCGGGCGGTCTTTATAAAGAAACCTTGAATGCTATGTTTATGGCCACCCCATCGAGGGTGAGCCTTGCTAATTTATGTGATTATCGCCTTTAAGCCGTTGTGTTGTGGTGTGTGTGGTTGTGTAGGGGTTTGGTGACCTTTTTGCGGAATGTGATGGCTAATGTTATTCTACCGGGCGGGATCTGGGCTGCTGCGGGAGGTCTTGAACGCCGTCCCCTTGATGATGAATTATCAAGATATTTTTATCTCGGGGAGACTTGGGCTCATGCTATGGTTAAGTACCCGGGGCTGAGTTTCGAAGCCCTTTGGTGGGCACGGACGCTGAAAAGTATGACGTGACGAATCAGGTCGCGGAGGTGTTTTGGCGCTGGCATGACCCGTCCGACCGACAAGTTCAACGGGTAGTATTTGGGGCGGGCCTTCGATGGCTGCCCTTGATGAGGACCTCGAGACGAAAGCACTACTAAATTTTGACCCTATTGCATCACGCCCCTTGCATCAAACTAAATTCTAATGCAATAGGTGGCTACTATTGCATCAATATTTGGAATCTGATGCAATATGTGGTCATTATTGCATCGAAAAAGAGTTGGATGTGATAGTAATTCATGTCGATGCAATATGTATGATCTATCGCATCATTTGGAACAAGGGATGCAATAGGTACAAATTATTGCATCAGACACATTTGGTTGCGTTAGTATTGAATTTTTGATGTAATATGTAGGTGATATTGCATCGGTTTAGAATATGAATGCAATTATGAAGTACTATTGCAACAGATTTGTGTTTGATGCAACTAGTATTTTTTGAAAGAAAATTGACTAACGTGACGACACCTTGTGGGTATCTATAAGTGAATTGTTAACTTTTTTAAAAAAAGGAGCCTCTAATAAGTAAATTGTTAGTTATTTATTAAAAATAACTTCTCAATTGTTAATTTTGAAGAAAATATTAAAAAATAATTAGGTCATGTAGAAGAGCCGAACCTGTGCCCTTAGGACTGTCCAAGTCGTGGACTAACCACTGGGCTAGTTATACATTGTTGCGTGGGCTAGTATATTTTTACTTTTGTATTATTATCTAATCATGTTTTTGACTGTCCGTGCATAAACTAACCCAGCCCATAAGGACATGACGATCAGTCCATCCGCCAACGCCCGTGCCCGACGCTGCAGCTTCTTCACGATCGCGACCTACTCGATCCAGAGCACGGCGTCAGCGGTAACCAGCAGTCCAACACTAGGCGTTGAGGCAGGGTTCCACGAGTTGAGACCACGAGGACGATGATCCATGCTCGATGACATCTACATCTGATCTAGATCTTGGTACTTTGCTATATATAACTAGTATAATGCCCGTGCTAACGCCATCACGCTTTTATTTTAGGGAGGCTAATGAAACAAGCAAATGACAATTTTTTTGTCCATAGTTCAACCCTTACCCAATTATAGTTGAGCATTTATACAATCCTAAAAAATACTTTTGTGTAAGGCATAATAAAGGTATTTGTCACATCACATTAACAATCTAATTTACATTCTGCCTAATTTCTTAAGCATGGGCACTACAAGAAAGACCCCAATGTACCTACGCTTTATTTGTAGGTTAGATACGTTTTATTTCATCACTACTGAAGTATAGACACGCTTAACTAAAGCGTGTCTGGAGCGTCTCCACACAGACCATGTCGAGAACTGAAGATACGTTTTGTCAGATGTGTCTACAAGACAAGTGACGCTTTCTAGAGACAGTGATAAGCGTGTCACCATGACCTGAGACAATTTCTTAAGACGGTGCTAAGCGTCACATGGAAGAATTGAAACGCTACGTGAATTAGAAATGTATACGTCTTATAGAGTCATATAGTTGATGCGCTCACTGTTTCTTTCTCAGTACCAATAAAATATTTACTTTAGACACCATATATAGTACGGATGAAAAGGAACATGAAATTTATTCATGCAATAATATTTGATTAATAAAGTCAGCAACAAAATTAATCATCCCCATACATGTACATATCACATATTACCTTAAAACTTACACACTGGGGTTCTAATTCTATTTAAAAAGTAATTCCATTTAAAAAGCTTTACGCTTGCAGAAAGACACTTCACTTCAATTCTCAATCTTCATCTTCGTTTATCGACATGCTTCTGTGATCCTGAAAAATAAATAAATAAATTCTATAAAAGTTCTAGAAAATACAACACCACCCAAATTTTTGTGATGAATTTAGAAAAAAAGCCTTAGCTAGAGATAGAAGTGAAGGTTATTTTTAATAATTGCAATAATATATTCAGCAGTCATGGCGTATTCTACACACAGCCACACAAGTTTCGAAGTTGCAATATTATACAACACAAATATAACCAATTTGTTTTTCTGCCGTATTCACAAATAGCCAAGTTCAACTAAAATCACCTATCCCAAATGACAAAGTGGATTCAATGGATCAATCCACTTTAGCGCAAAAATAGAAAAATAGAATAGTTTTAATGCAAGTTAGCACATATGCAGACACCAACCTCATCGAGCTGCATCAAACCGTAGATTGACACTTCCACATGTACACACATCAGATCAGTACATCACAGGAAACCTGTATGCAAGTTGCAGTTACTTTCACATCCATGTCATTCTAGCAATGGACCATACAGTTAAAAAAAGGCAATTATATTTTCTCAAATTATCACAACAACAACAACAAAGCCTTTTATTTTCTCAAATTATCACAATGAGAGAAAAGTTTGATGGAGTATTGCAGAATTCATAGGAAGTTGTTTAGACCAATAAGACCGCAAGGACTAACCCAAATTTGTTGGTCTCCTTCATCATTTTCATTTCTTCCTTTCTGGAAAGCAAAATTTTTGTGTCAGTAAGATACATTAAGGTATCAATATATATAGCCACTTAATTTACAAAGACTAAAAAAAAAAATAGCACATCAGTAAGAGGAAATTGTAAAAGGTAAACAAATGGTATGATAAACAAGTAACGTTAAGATACCTGCTAACTCTGTAGAACATTACTCGTCTCTTAAGCCAGATTCATCAAGTTGAGCCATGGAAATATTAAAACAATTGATGAGAAACATCAGCTGTTGTACGAAGGATCAAATGTACCAAGTACTGACATACATAGCAAGAATTCAGAAATTTCAATAGAGAACGGAGGTATAATCTGCAATGCGTATAATCTGATAGCACAGAAAAATAAAACACCAACCTGACATCCGTGTGAGATGTTAGCTACCATTCTTGAGCCCGGATCTGACAGTAGCCGGCCGGCCGGTGTCCGGTGTTCCCGCTAGATCTTGGAAGCAGGCGATGGAGACTGAAGTTGTAGGAAGCATCGTCGAAGGTGAATGTGAGAAAGAGAGGACTACATCGCTGAGACAGAAATCGCATGGGCTAGAATTGACCTACGGTGCGGCGCTAGGGAGGGGAGATTGAGGTTCACCTATGCCAGGACGAACTGCGGGAGGCCATAGATGAAGGTGGCGACGGTGTCTTCGCCGCTGATTCTGACCGCCACGGTCCAAGTACGCGGCACGGCAGGAGGCGTCGATAGCCGCCTGCCCTTCGGCGCAGGGCGATGCTGATGAGAGGGTGGGCAGTCGAGGTGTGGACGGTGCCACCGGCGGCGAGGGGCAGGATTGGGTTGAGACCGAGAAGATCTGTAGATGGAGATTGGAAGAGGACAGTTATACGAGAGGAGGATCGTGGACTGCGGGCATTTGTTCGCCAATATTATTAGAAAAAGTAAATTCATTTAAAGCCATTTTAAAATAACATAGTGTAAAAATTATTATTAAAAGATTCTAAAATTTTATTATAAAGTCGCACATACAAAGCTAAAGGTATGAAACGTCTTGTGAATCTAAATAAATGTAAGACCAAAATAACCATGATTCCTAGAAAAAAAGACAAATAATTAACGTTAGGATAAAATAAGTCCTAAATTGATAAAAAATTTCAATATTGACAAAATATAGATCAAAATTTTCATTTCTTAAGAAAACTTATAATGACATACTTATGTATTTTCACATAAAATTTAAAAGTTTTGAAATGTGGCACGTTAATGAATATATCAAGCATGTTGAAAATTTTCAATAATTTGAAAACACTATTCTATTAGACATTTTTCTCAAATTTGTATCATTACATTATTGAGATAAAAAATGATTGCCCCTTATAAACTCCACCACCTCAATCCAGGTTTAGCTATGAAAAAACAGAGATAAGGGTGTGACCTGACCATAAAAACTCTAACCAACTAATTAAGCTAAGGTAAGCAAACATAGCCCACCATTGTACAACTATATGCATTGATCAATGTAGAGGCTAGATATATTAATATATTTCCTCTTCTAAAACGTAATTAGATAGAACGCTATTTATGATCCGCTAGTTGGCGGCTAATTTTAAAAATTTGTGTTATTGGCGGCTAAAAATTTTGTGGAGACAAGCGTTTTTTGGCAAAAAACTTTTGGGATCCTATAGTCACGGCAAAAAAATTTCGCCAGAAACGACAATTTGAAGTCGGGAGGAGGAAACCGCCGCGATCGCGCCATAATTTTAGGATCGAAGTTTCCGTAATTTTCCTTGTCTATTGCGATTAAAACAAAATGTAATTGACCCATTAACGAACGCAATTGATTAGCGTAATGGCTAGGCTCCTATGTTTGATCCTCAACACAAAATGAGTGAATCCATTGGGGATCCTATTTTTGTTGTTTTTACAACATTTTTAGTTATTTGTTCCTATTTTGCTTTCTCTATTTAATTTTTTTGCCATTTTAACCTTTGTTTAAATTTAAATATATCGGTTGCCAACCATGCCATTACAATTTTAAATGATTTGAACTATGTGCAACTATGCATCTATCACAACTATGAACATCTCTCACTTACACCATGATTACATGTGAGACTTGTTCATGTTTGTGAAGGATGTGTATCACTATATTCTCTAAAACATTTGAAAATTTTATGTCAAGATCGTACACCAAAATGAGTGGTCCATACAAGTTTTTAGATTTTTCTACCTAGCATAGGGTTTTTTTTTATTTTTCCTTCAATTTACCATAAAATAATCACATTAATAGGTAAAAATGTGCAGAAAATTGTATAAATGCACACAACATCAGAGTTTGTCGCCATTACCATGTCATTAATTTTTCAAATGATTTGGACAAAGTGACACTATGGATCTATCACAACCATGAACCCTCTCACTAACTCACATGGCTCTATGTGAGACTTGTTCATGTTTGTGAAGATATGTATCACCAAATTCTCTAAAACATTTAAAATTTTATGTCAAGATCGTACACCAAAATGAGTGGCCCATACGAAGTTTTTAGATTTTTCTACCTAGCATAGTTTTTTTTTTCATTTTTCCTTCAATTTACCATAAAATAATCACATTAATAGGAAAAAAAATGTGCAGAAAATTGTATAAATGCACACAACATCATAGTTTGTCGCCATTACCATGTCATTAATTTTTCAAATGATTTGGACAAAGTGACACTATGGATCTATCACAACCATGAACCTCACTCACTAACTCACATGGCTCTATGTGAGACTTGTTCATGTTTGTGAAGAATGTGTATCACCAAATTCTCTAAAACATTTAAAAATTTTATGTCAAGATCGTACACCAAAATGAGTGGGCCATACAAGTTTTTAGATTTTTCTACCTAGCATATTTTTTTTTCATTTTTCCTTCAATTTACCATAAAATAATCACATTAATAGTTAAAAATGTGCGTAAAATTGTATAAATGCACACAACATCATAGTTTGTCGCCATTACCATGTCATTAATTTTTCAAATGATTTGGACAAAGTGACACTATGGATCCATCACAACCATGAACCTTTCTCACTAACTCATATGGCTCTATGTGAAACATCTTCATGGTTGTGAAGGATGTGTATCACCACATTCTCTAAATCATTTGAAAATTTTATGTCATGATTGTACACCAAAATGAGTGGTCCATACAAGTTTTTTTAGATTTTTCTACCTAGCATAGTTTTTTTTTTTTCATTTTTCCTTCAATTTACCATTAAATAATCACAATAATAAGTAAAAATGTCCGGAAAATTGTATAAATGCACACAACATCATAGTTTGTCGCCATTACCATGTCATTAATTTTTCAAATGATTTGGACAAAGTGACACTATGGATCCGGGGGCGGGGGCGGACGCGGCGTTTGGGACGCCGGCTGAACAAGTCAATCCAAAATTAAAGGCGGGCGCGTTGTGTGTGGCCCGTGAGCCTCACACCTTCACCTCTTGGACCGTAAGGCGACGCCAGATGTACATATGAATTGACGTCGCGGATGCCGATAGTAATTCACGGGATCCAAAACAAATATTATCGGCCACATGTCATTAGTTATATAAAAATAAAATATATTTATGTGTTAATGTTAACTTTAAAATTAATGTTGCCATTACTTTAAAATAGATGAAATCGTGGGCCAATAATTCCTCGTATTTATCTAGTATTTTTTACTGTTGGACTTGTTCCACACAAGTAATTATCTATACGCTCCACATATTTCATTCAATTAAATTTGGGGCCACGAAATTCCAGCAGGCAGCAGCGTTTTCCCTCTCTTCTCTGACCGGATTTTTCCACTCCCGCATTCAGTTGCCGCCGGCCCATCCAAAACCACAAAAATTTCGAGAGCGCGCGCCCTCCTCCCGCGAAAAAAAAACCACAAAAATTTCGAGAGCGCGCGCCCTCCTCCCGCGAAAAACAACTGGGCCGCTAATTACTCTCCCTCTCCCTAATACACGGTTAATATTTCACTAATCTGCATCACGGTAAAACAGAGCCGCCGCCCCCTAACCTAGCGGTTCTCCATCACATCTTCTCCACTCCGAGTGGCGATGGAGAAGACCGCACGCGCGCCGTCGTCGTCTACTACCGGTAGGTCGCCGCCTCCGCGGAGGCCGTGTACGAGGAGGTCGCCGTCGCCGCCTCCTCTGCGGAGGCCATCTACCAGGAGGTCGCCGCCGCCTCCGCGGAGGCATCTACCAGGCCACCGTTCCGACGTAGGTTCCGCTTTTCCGGGAGAAAGCCGCCGCCAACGGCCCCAACTCCAATTTGACCGTCCAGCAATCTGGCTAATAAACAAGGTAAAACTCCCGATTCTCTTGCTCTCTTGTTATAGCATGAAGGCCGGCAAGTCAAGCAATGCAGTAGGATGCTGCGACTGGCCGACTGCCTATCCATTAGAGGTCTATATGGTGATCATGGCACTGGGCGATGAGAGTTAATAATCATGTTATGTATAGACTGATTTATGCTCTGGATCACTCCTCTCTTAATTGTTTACAAAATAAAGATCTGGGGTGTTCACTTCTTAATTTGGTTTTCCATTGCCATGGATGATCGGGTCTCATGGTTCATGGGTGTTACGGCGCCAGGGTATTCCCATGTATTCCATGGAATACCCAAGATTTTGATAACAAGAAAAATAAATATACAGAGTATACATGTACATCACCGTCTTCACTGCTTGTGCTTGTTCAGCAACTCACGTTCTGCATCCCAATCTAGCAACAGCAATGGCCTGAGCGGCTGAGCAGCGGCGCATCTGCATCTGAAAGGGCAGATGCTGCTGCGGACGGCGGCCAGCAGCCGAGCAGACGAGCAGTGCATCAGACTGCAGCGGCCGGCTCCCTAGACTATGTGTCTATGTGTTTACTGCAATTTAAAGATTTTTTTGTCCATGCTACTGCGTGCTACATTGTTTAGTTTCGTGATGATGAAATTGTAGAAATAATTTTACATGAAGAAGTGTGCTAGCACTAGCATATTTTATTGTGGGATAAAGCTAGTACTTATGTATATATTTGCATTGTAAAAAAAAATCATGTGGAATATCCAGCCGCGAGATCCTAGCTCGGCCACTGTGGGTGTATACCAGATCAGTCCGTGTTTCTTTTTGGCCGTGTGGATGCTACAGTACTGTTGAACACTACGTCTGTTTAGAGTATGAAATCAAGATGACTATTGTCGAAAAATTATCAAATATGACTGCAGTGCAATCACGATTCCGGTTAATGTGGTCAATAAATAAAACTCTTGAAAAGAATCTCATCTTTCTTTCTTTTTTTTAATTGATTTTTTTCCATGTTCACAGCATCTTAACTTAGAATAAATCAAGCACGTGAAACTTCTGAATTTCGGAGGGAATTATACTAATATAAGTCATATTCTTTTGATACTCTGCTTTATAAACTGAGCTGGTATTTGCCCCTTGCAGCAATACTTCTTGGGCCTATAATCAAGTTCCATGGGTTCAGAAAACGTTTCTCTAAAAATTAAGAAGATCAGAATAGTAGGATATCAGGATAAACAACAGCATGAGGGTGCACATAGTTCAAGTAAGGTATAAATTAAAAGCAATATGTTTATTTTGGAAGTTTCATGAGGATTATCAATCGATAGGTTGTACATGATGCCTTCAATTGTAGTACCATATTATCTTCATAAAGATGCTTCAATTTTGTAGAAGAGGAAAACCATAGGTTTAGATCCCACATGGACTGAAGATGAACTTTTGTACTCCTATAAAGCCTACCATACACATGGAGAAGACTGGGAAAAGGTTTGGGTTGTCCATCTCTTGAGTCATAATGGGAAAACTGTCTTTTGGACTTTCTAAATCCTGTTTGGTGAATCTGAATGTGCAGATCAGTGCAGTGGTAGGTCATAAAACACCAGACATGGTAAAAGCTCTCTACTCTATGCATCAGGTGAGTTTGTAGGCACCGTAATTTTTGTTATTGGATCCGATATTGTTGTGAAGTATTTATCATTTTTTTCATCTACCGCCGTTTACTGTATCAAAACTAAAGGCAACTTGGATCTAATCTGAGGTTCATATTTCAATGCGTGTTGATGATTTGGATCTAAACTACAATGCATTGTAGGTTGACATGTTTTGTTTCTTTTGGCAGACTTTCTTGTCTCTTCCAAAACATCAAGCAAATGTGTTTTGGTTTTTACTGATTTGAAGCGAGATAGTGTACTGTTTAGCAAACAAAAAGAGTTTCCAACTTAGTCGCCTCACTCGAAGCGCCAACGGATCACTTTTCGCAAATGATAAGGATAGAAATGAGATAGTGACATTTATTACATCACAAGCACTAATCGAGGACTACTTGCTGCAAATAAAAGGTGACAACACAAAAAAGAGAGGAGGAAAGGTATGAACAATCAGGTGTCATTGTAAGTTGTTGTCCACATTATTAACATGAACTTTGTTCACTTATACATGTATGTTTGTTCACTTAACATGAGCAATCAAGAGTTCATGCCTTGTGTGTTTATAGTTTGGATTCATTATCCATTCTATTTGTTAAACCCAAAAAAAATGATGTTGTCTATCATGTGTTGTCTATGTTTGATTCCAAATGTGTGATCAACTATATATATTACTAATGCATGTCATTTTTACCTTTTCGAGAAAAAAGATCAACCTTGAGCGAATCTTGGCAATGCTAAAATGATTCAAATATTGTGCAACGAGAAAGATGCCATGTTGTTACGTGCTAAGAGACATGTATTTCTATTTATGATTGCCTATTTGTAGCATAAGTTAGTACTTTGTAATGTAGTTCAACTTTGCAATTACCAATTCGAAATAGGAAGGCATTTGACTTACATTGTACAAACGATTGAATGCTTAGGATCCAAGTTATTAATAATATTGCCAATTTGTGCCATTGAATTTTGTAATTTTATGAATTTATGCAAGGGAATTTGATGCAATATTTGGTTGTCCTTGAAATCTCATGCAATCGGTCATGTCGATGTGATAGTTTGAATTGCATCGAACCTCATGTCGATGCAATAGCTCGAATTGCATGAACATAGTGTTGATGCAATATTTCCTATTTCATCGAACCAAAATGGTGATGCAATAGAACCTTTTGCATCGGATCAAAATGGTGATGCACAAGATTATATGGCATCGAACCATTGATGCAACATAGTCTCTTGCATCAAACAATAGTCGTTGCAATAAGTGTATTGCATCAACATGATTTCGATGCAATAAGCTATTGCATCTCTCAATTTTGATGCAAGAGACAATGGATGGGCGATGCAATAGTTGCTTCGCATCAACAACAAGTAACCGATGTGAAAGGCTATTGCATCAAGAGCACTTGCATCGGCTCGCATGAAACACAAAACCGATGCGACACCAAGCTATCACATCAATTTAGGCCCTATTACATCAAAAAAATTGTCGATGTAACAGGGTAAAAAAATAGTAGTGGAGGAGGCCAGGGCTATCGCCTCGGGTGAAGTTGAGTTCTAGGTGGACGGGCGGAGGTGCGGTGGTTTCCAAAGGCGAGCCCGCGGGAGCTGAATGTCCGAGATCTTCGCGAAGTCTACCGACGGCGGGTTCTTTCGTGGTCGCTCCCTATTGTTAGAGCTCAACCTCATTTGTGGGGGCCGGCCGAAACCGACCGGTGATGTCACGGCGGCGGGACGGTGGGTCGGAGGTTGATGCGGAAGCTCCCCGCCCCGATATCGGTGGGTCGACGTGGGGCGGAGTTCGTGGAGCGAGTCGCGGTGACTCTTGTCGAGGAAGTGTTGGAGGGCTTTATTGAGCATGTGGTCGGAGCAATGTGTGGCTAAAGGGGGGGGCATGCCTATAGTGCGCATTGACCTTTATTCTTAAGCGTCCGCGAGGTTTATTGTAATTGTAGCGCCGTTCGGGGTTGTTCTATGCTTGTTCCCTTCTCGCGGGGTTGTTGTAATCTTGCCCCCTTTGTGGGGTTGTTGTAACCTTTATCCCTTTTGCGGGGTTGTTGTAACCTTACCCCCTTGTGGGGTTGTTGTAATATTATCTCCCGTTTTGGGGTTGTTGGAGTGTGTATACCCACGCCGTCTTTCTTTTATCGAGGCTTGCTTTTTGTTGGTGCAAGGCTTTGGTCATTTAGACAAAGTCGCAGTGACGCCCTCGCTTCTTTTTAGCGAGGCTCGCTATGTTTGCGAGGTTGTAGTCGTTTAGACGAAGTCGCGACGACGCCCTCTCGCTTTTTTAGCGAGGCTCGCCGTGTTTGCGAGGTTGTAGTCGTTTAGACGCAAGTCGCAAATGACACCCTCTCGCTTCTTTTAGCGAGGCTCATAGTGTTTACGAGGTTGTAGTCGTTTAGACAAAGTCACGCCCGACGCCCTGCGCTTCTTTTAGCGAGGCTCGTGTTTGCGAGGTTGTAGTCGTTTTAGACGAAGTCGTAGCGACGGAGATGATTTTGTTTTGAGTTTATGGTTGTGCATAGACAAGTTTTGGTACAAATTGACTTGGCTATCCGCAATGCTTTCCTTGCTCACGGACGAAGGAAACCCGACTAGCTAAGCTTCTCTACTAGATTGCCCAAGGTTACCCCGGGTTTCTAGCGTGTCAGCGGGGTTGTTTGCTAGGTGGTTCTTCCCGAGGCCTCCTATTCCTACTTAGCGTAGGAGCGGGGTTTCTTGTTACCCGCTCCGGGGTGTCCGTGTTGTTTCCGAGTTTGGTTGATGCGGTGTCGGAGGTGACGGTTGGGAAACTTGCACCGAATGCCCTTCTTGTAGAGATTTGGTTGGCGCTGGGTTCAGCCGCAGCCTCTGTGTTGTGCGTGGCCCCTTTTGGCGGGTGAGCCTCGTGGAGTGACGCCACGTAACTTTGATTCCTTTGGTGGCCTATCGCCGGGAGGATGTTACATTCTCCATTGCGGTGTCGAAGGGTGTGGTGGTGGGGCCGCTTTTGTGGGGTTTCCTGCGGGTTGCTTTGTAGGAGCGTGGGGCGACTAGTTCGGTGCATTGGCTTGTTGGTCTTTGTTCGGGTTGGTCGGTGGCCTTGAGTTTCGTGATGTGTTGCTAGCGTGGTCTTTGGGGCTGGTTTTATAGTGGCTTGGGAGGTATGGATTACGGATTGTAGTGTGCCGCCTTTTTCGGACTTAGCTCGCGGGTTAGGTGAGTGTCCTTGCTCTGCTGGGGTTTTTATGATGTTTGTCCTTTGGAGGGTAGGGCTAGTTAAAGCGTTATGCGCGCGGATCTTGCGGCTTGATTGTTGGTGTCCTTGGGATCATGGTTGTCGAGGACCCCGCCCTTGCGGGTCCCGTACCTTCATTTGACCGGACTATGGGTTCGCGGGGGGACGTGTTGCTTTGCGAGCCTGGCGTGTGGATTGGGGGGTGCGCGGTTCTTTGTGCCTCCGCCGACCGTCCTCGGGGTCCATGGGGAGTGCTTTGTTTTGTGAGCCGGGCGCGTCTTGCCGGGGTGCGTGTCTTTTGTACATCCGGCCCATACTCGGGGTCCGTAGACGGGGTTGTATTTTGCGAGCCCCGGCGCGTCTTGCCGTGGTGCGTGTCTTTTTTGTACCTCTCCGCGGCCCATACTCGGGTCCGCGAGATGGGGTTGTATTTTGCGAGCCCCCGGAGTGTCTTGCCGGTGGTGCGCGTCTTTTTGTACCTCCACGCGGCCCATACTCGTGGTCCGGGCAGACGGGGTTGTATTTTGCGAGCCCCGGGCGTGTCTTGCCGTGGTGCACGTCTTTTGTACCTCCGCGGCCCATACTTGGGGTCCGCAGACAGGGTTGTATTTTACGAGCCCCTGGCGCGTTTGGCTCCGCCTGGGGCAGGGGTGGATGCAGTGCCCCTGGCGAGGCCAATCATTTTCGTCGATGTCTGCCGATGAGGGCGGGGGGTCACCGCCTCGCCCCTTTCGGCGCCGTGGTTTGAAAAAGGCGAACACATGTTTTCGGGGAAAAGATCTGCATATATTGATTGAATGTGGTGCTGCCTCGTTAAAAACCTCGCCCCTTTGCGAGGAAAAAAAGAGTGCAGCCCCGGTTACATGATTGAGTCTTACAAAACTTGCAAAAATGAAGAAGAAAAAAAAAAGAAATGATCGAGGAAAGTCTTCCATACCGCGAGCCTTGTGGTATGGCGCCGCTACGGGGTAGTATTTTGCGAAGATCGCCTATGTTCCATGTGCGAGGTAGGTCGTTCCCCGCCGAGGTCTTGTAGGTGGAATGATCCCGGCCTTGCCGACTTTGTGACGAAGAAAGGTCCCCGACCACTTGGCTATGAATTTTCCCCGCCATCCGAGCGCTTTTGCTTCCTCGATGAGCGCGAAGTCTCCGACCGCGAGGTCACGGGCCCCGACCTTTTGTCACGCCATTTGCAGGTTTTTTATCGATATGAGTGGAGGTTGAGGACACCGGTTGCGCGCTTCTTCTATGAAGTCGCCGGCGAACGGGGGGTTCTCTCGTTGGCGCGAGGGTTGTCCTCGGGGAGCCGTGGGTGAGCTCCTCCCGGGAGTACTGACCTCCTCCCCAAATAGTAGCTTGAACGGGTGAATTTTGTTGCCCCGCATTCGGAGGTGTTGTGTGACCATACCACCGGTGTGAGGTGTTCTCGCCTGTGTTCCTCTTGGTTTGCCTTGGATTTTTGCGCCGATGCCACGGAGGATTGTGCCGTTGGCCCTCTCGACGAGGCCGTTCGATTGGGGGTGCCCCGACAGAGGCAAAGTGGATTTTGGTTCCGACACGAAGCGGAACCGCTTGAAGGCTTCACGGCCAAATTGAGTGCCGTTTTCTCGTGTGATTTCTCTTGGGACCCCGAACCGGCATATGATTTGTTGCCGTAAAAACTTCTACACCGATCGGGAGGTTATCGTAGCGGGGGCGGGCCTCGATCCACTTTGTGAAGTATTCGATGGCCACGATAGCGTAGCGGAGGTTTCTCGGCACCGCCGGGCATTGGCCCTACAAGGTCGATGCCCCACCTCCGGAGGGGCCAAGTCGGGCAAATTGGTGTGGTTGTCACCCGAGGAGGTTTGAGTGATGTCTTCGTTAGCCGGCACCCTTCGCAACGCTTGACGAGGTTCTCCGTGACGCTTAAGGCGGTGGGGGCGATGAAGCCTTGTCTCAACACTTTTCCCCAGCGGCGGCGGGGTTCGTTGTGTGAACCGCAGATGCCTTCGTGGACCTCCGCGAGGATTGTTCTTCCCCGGGGCTGAGATGCATTTGAGCCGTGGTGCCGTGGATCGATGCCTTGTAAAGTTGTTTTAGTCGATCATCCCTGTACCCCTCACTTTCTCGCGCTTATCCTCTTTTCCTCCTCCCTTGACTCAGTTCGAAGTGCCCTTTGATATATGCTATTATCGGAGCCCTCCGTCTTCACTTGCTATGGCATTCACGGTCTTTGCCATTGGCGGGGTCCTTCGACGGTGGGCTTTGTCAAGACCTCGTAAAACACAATGGGGGTAGTGGGTTTTGCGTTGTCGCTGCCTTTTGCCACTCGCCGGCTTCGCCGTTGTCCCTCCCCGCTATGGTCTTTGTTGTAATTCCAGTAAAGAAAGCCTCTTTTTTTCTCGACCACGAGAAGGTATACTTCGTAGTTCGGGGTTTCGAGCCCCGCGGCTCTTCTCAACGTGGCCCCGAGACGATTTTGAGTCGGTTCTCGATTATGGCTCTTCATGCCGATAATGCCCATAGCTTGTTCAAGGCCAGCGTAACCCGCCTCGTATTCGCTATGTTGTTGGTGCACGGAATTCCAGCTTTGCCGCATAACGGAAGCTTTACGTCGAGGTCGATATGAGGATGGTCTGCTATCCCTCGCGCTGCGGAGCCCCATGCACCATCCGTATCTCGCCCATATTGGGTCCAACTCGCGCTTGGTTGTAAACGTCGGGGGTCTAATCTGCTATGAAATCCGGCTAGGGCTTGGGATTTGATTGTCGTTTCGCCCACAAACTTGATCGCGTGGTCACCCACCCTCGTTGCCCATCGGGCTATCCTCCCCCGACTCGGGGTTTCGAAAATGTTCTCCAACGGAAAGCACGAAGGTACCGTGATCTCGTGTGCCCGAAAGTAATGTTTAAGCTTCCTTGCCGCCATGATCACTCGCGCAGGCTACTTTCTCTCAAGTTCGGTGTAGTTGCTCTTGGGACCCTCGAAAGTGTTTTCGATACGTAGTAGATGGGGGAGTTGACGCACTTGGTGCTCTTCGGGGACTTCCTTTGTTAGGACTGCGCTTATGCGATGCGGGGAGGTCGCTACGCACAAAGATTAGGCCCTCTCCCTTCGGTGTCGCGAGGGTTGTGAGGTTGAGGAGGTAGTGCTTGAGGTCCTCGAATGCTGTTCGTAGCGGTCCCCGGCTAAAAGGCTCCCGATGCTCTTAGGACTGGAAGAAAGGCGAGGCCCGCTCGGCGGACCTTGACGTAAATGCGCAGAGAGGCCATGCGGCGCCGCGAGGCGTGTGCTAGCTTTTACGTTCGTCGGGGTTCCATCCGGGTGATTGCTTGTATCTTGGTCGGGTTTGCCTCGATTCCCTTGCGGGAGACTAGGGCACCCCAAGAACTTCCCCTTGCCGACTCCGAAGACGATTTTGCGGGGGTTTAACTTGAGCCTGGCCCCGTGGAGTTTCCTAACGCTCTCTCGAGGTCCGCTATGTGATCCGGGGCTTGAGCTTGCTCTGTACTATGATGTCATCGATGTAGGCTGAGATTGCCTTATCGTCTGCGTGGACCTCCGCGGTCATTCTTGCGAAGGTTTACCCCGCATTTCGGAGGCCCTCTGCGATTCTCCTGAAACAGAGGGTGCCGAAGGGTGTTGTGAAGCCGGGTCTTCTCCTCGTCCTCTTTGCTCATCCATATCTGGTGGTACCCCGAGAAACAATCTAGTAGGGATAGCATTTCGCACCCCGCGGCCGTGTCCACAAGCGTGCTGATGCGCGGTAGTGGGAAGTCATCCTTTGGGCAGGCCTTGTTGAGGCTTGTGAAGTCCACACACATCCTCCACCTCGGTGGCTCTGCCTTGTCTTTGGAGAGGCTTGCTTTCTTGACTAAGACCACATTAGACAACCAGTGTCGGGTATTTGACGGGGCCTTATCACCTTGGCATCTAGGAGGTGGTTAACCTCAACTGCGGCCCCCCTTTCTCTCCTCGGACATCCGTCTGAGCTTTTGCTTACATGGGGTTGCACCTTCGTAGATATTGAGTTTGTGCTCGATCACCTCACGGCCGACACCCCGGAGGTCCCGGCCGACCAAGCGAAGACGCCGCAGGTGGTCGCGGAGAAATTGGACAAGGTTTGCCTCGAAATCGGGGTCTAGTGCAAATGGAGATAGTTACTTCCCCGGTTTCGTCATTCGGGAAGAGCGACCTTTTGGTTTCTTCCATCGGGCCGGGCGTGCGGGGTTTGTACTTGTTCTTCCTTGGGGTTTTCGGTTTCTTTCTTTTTCTTGCCCTTCTCCTTATCCTCTTTTTCTTGTTCGAGGGCGTGCACATTTCGCCGACACAGGCGATCGCACCCTCCGCGCTCCTTGCGAGGTCTTGGTCCCCCAAAGACCGCTATATCTCCGGAGATAGACGACATTTTCATACAGCAGGTAACCGGGGTGGATTATCGCTCCGAAGGCATTGATGATGCCCCCGCCGAAGATTGCGTTGTAGTTGTAGGGCATGTCCACTACATCGAACGTTATGTTCTTAGTTCGGGGGTGGGGTTGGTCCCCGAAGGTGACCGGGGGGGTGATCTTGCCCGCCGCTCCGACTTGTCGACCTCCGAACCCGAAGAGAGGGTTTCCCGCTGGCCGGGAGGTTATGATCGAAGTCTCATGCGGTTGAAGGTGGAGGTGAACAAGATGTCGGCGGAGCTCCCTGTGTCGACCAGATTTTTGTTCACTATCCATCCCGCCACATTTGTTTTGATTACCATTGCGTCGGTATGGGGGTAGTCCTTGAGCCTCATGTCCGCAGCGTTGAAAGTGATTGGGATGTGGGACCACTGATTGTTTTGGTGAGGCTCCTCCGCGGCGACGTGGTGCACCCTGAGGTAGTACTCTTTTCTCTGTCGTTTGTTGCCACGGTCTTCATTGGACCCCCGGAGATGGCTAGGATCTCTCCGTAGGCGGAGGTAGGGTTGTTCGGTGTGGTGGGCATTTCTTGCTTCACCGGTGGTGGCGGGGGTGGTGGTGGCAAAGTTGGAACCGGCGGGGGGTGGTGGTAGTGCGGGCCATGGTGGTACCGCCCGGGGTTTCGGGGATGGGTGATTTGTGTAGCTTTGGTCTCTTGACGTGGTCGGGCTGCGGCGTGTGTTGGTACGGGGGTTGATTGAAGGCTGGGTAGCTAAAGCCGGGTATGGAGGGGGTCGCGTAGTTTGGTGGGGTGTAAGAATAGTGATTGTATCGCGGGGGTTGAGTTGGTCTTCTAGTGTGGTTGATTTGGCGTTGGGTTTGTTGGGAGGCTTGTTGGCTATCCATGAACTCCTTCCCCTTTGCGAAGTAGGGACACTGTTTGGTGTAGTGGCCCTTGTCTACCCCGCAGTAGTGGCAATATGGTTGCTTCTGTTGGGACGAACCCCGCTCATCACGCGGGTTGTAGGGCGTCTAATCCCTTGGTTGGTAGGTTTGCTTGGGAGGGTGGTTCGTTCTTTGCTCGGGTGGTGGTGTTGTGTCTATTGCTGCGACTCTAGCACGGTCCTGGTGGCTGAAGTGTTCCGCCCTTGGCGGTCTTTGCTGCGGGGTTGCGGAGGTTGTGGCCAGAAGGCTTCAAGCTTTGCTTTGTGGCTGGTATCGGCTCTGCAGTATTTCTCCATTATCTCATGAAGCTCCGCTAGGGTTTTTGGCTGTCTCCTTTCGATCTTGGAATGGCAAGGACCTAGCCTTATGCACGCCGGGGCTGCCATTATGACACTCCGGGTCGGTCACACCCTCGGTTCTTGCTTTAGTATGGAGAAACCTCCGCCACCAATCTTTCAAGGGCTCCGTTGGCCGTTGAATGACACTGAGGAGCTCTGTGGAATTAGCTGTGGCCGAGTCTACCCCTTGAAATTAGTCTGTAGTGCAGATCGGAGTTCAGACCAGCTGCTGATGGTGGCCGGGGGTAGGGTGGAGTACCATGAGCGCGGCGATGTCTCTTGCCACTATGACGGCGATTTTGCCATGGTGGACTCGCCCCCCCACTATCGCCATGGTGCCTCATAGGATATAATGAATCGGGCGCGGGTCCATCGTCCCATGTATCCGGGTAGGTGATGGTGGCTGTAGGAGGCGGGCCACTCCGCCAGTTGGAGGGCGAAGGAGAGAGGCGATGTGGGGTCATAATGCGAGGCCCATGAATGTTGGCTCGGTGGGGCGATGGTTTCCCGTGATCTGTGGGGGTTCGGGGTGCGGCGTAGCCGTGGGGCCGGTGGGGCGCTTTTGAGCTTGTTGCGGGGTGGTTGTCGTAGCGAGCGCCCGGGTGATCATGGGCAGCGGGGGTGGAGGTGGAGGTTTGGCGGGGTGGCGCTTGGTGCGCCTGCCCGGAACCGTGTGACGGGAGCCCCCTACGGGCCATGTATCTCTTCAGGGGCGGCTGCCAACCACGGCCTCCGGCTAGTCGAGCCGCCCCCTTGCCGCCTCGCCTGGTCCCCGATGGTGTAGGCGCCGCCTTCGGTCGAGGTTTCATTTGCCGGCCCTATGCTTTTTTTTTTTTTTTTTTGGCGATTTGCCGCCGCCTCTAGGCCGCGGTCCCCCGCCTCCTCCGTCCTCGTCATCTTCGGTAAACCCTTCGCTAATCTCGCCGAAGGCCTCCAAGAGCGTTCCCGTCCTAGGGTGGGGGCGTTGTGGCCGCCGCACTCACCGAGCCCCGACCCCGCACAGCCTCCGGGCCGCTGGCCGGGCCGGCGCCCGGCAGCTTCGACACGTTCGACCGAAGGGGGCTCCTGCTCGCCCCGTGGCCGAGGCTGGATTGGGCCCCCGCCCGAGGTGGTGGCCGGTAAAGCACCCTCCGGGACCGAAGAGGGTTGGGCCCCGAGCGGGGCGGGGTGGGCCCCGAGCGGGGGTGCTTAGCCCCGCGCCTTGCCGCGAGTATTCGCCGGCATGGCTTTTGTATCAATCCCCACGGGTGGCAACTATGGGCGCTTTTGCCCCTCGACCTTCGCTACGGGGGTAGCGGGAGGAAGGGCGAGGGCTTCCCACAGAGTGAAAAACAGCGTCTGTGGTCCGCGAGCCGGGTCCCGAGGTGACACGTGGAAGGCGGCACGCGGATCCCGAAGGGGCAAGTTCGGTTGATAGGTCATAAAAGTAGGTGCCAACCGTCTCTTTCATACGCCTTGTCTTCACGTATTTATAGGCGTCCGCCGGCACGTGGCGTTGTTACATTTTAGGACAAAGCGTTGTTGCCACTTTACAGCCGCGGCCCACGCAGGGCAACTTGGTACAATCCCCCGCTAGGGCAGGGGCGGGAAAAAGCACACAACCTAGTGCTTCAAGAGCTCCTTTAGGGTTTCCCCTCCTTCCGCCGCAGCGACCTAGCTTTTGCGTCTTGGCCTCGTCAACCTCGCCGCGGGGTCCCGTCCTTGATCAGGCCGCCCCCGCGCCGGGGTGTCTTCTTTAGCCGCGCCCGCACCTCGATTGCGTCGTTCCCGCGCTGTGGGGCCTCGTTGTTGGTGTTTTGAGAACCGGGTATCCTAAGTACCGGCAATAATTTATAGGTCGTGGCGCCCCGCCCCCGATGGCGTGTCCGAGCCGGAAGACGAAGAGTTTATCATGGTTCAAAGCCATGGGGCCCTACGCCCAGCCAGCTTGACCTTTCGTATTACCTCGCACCAAATGTGCACAAGAACGAAGCGATTACAAGTGTTTTCGGGAATGAAGGAGAACTTCAATCCTCGGGATGAGATGGCTATGTGAGAAAACTAGAAGTGTCGATCCGTTCCATTGTGGCATTACTCTCCCTTTTATAGTATAAAGGAAAGATAATGTGTACAATATGCGTGTCGTGTACAAATGCTAAGGTGTCTACCGTCCGGGCCGTAGGCGCATCATGCCCGAGCCGGACCTCGGGTTCCCCTGAAGGGAATGCCCGCGGTGGACGCGTGTCCCCTCGTATCTCCCCGCGTCCGTGTCCATCGCCCGGGGGGTTCGAGGGCCCAATGGGGATCCTCCGATCCCATTGCTAATCTTGGCTTGTCCGACTCCGTTGTGGTGTGGTGTCAATATCCCGAGGGTCCTTGGACTCGTGTCGAGGAAGTGAAGTCGTTAGGCAAATGAACAAGTGCCGTTGTGTTTCTCTCGTGCATGGTGACGTGTGAGGTAACTGTTCCTTTACGTCCCATCAACGGGGATGCGAGGAGATAACGAGGGGGTGAATCGACGGGGCAATCGATTGCCCTGTCATCGTGGCTTTGTGAAGCGGGAGCATTAAAATGCGGCCGCCCCCACTACCAGCCGAAATTCCCAAGGTGCGCGAGGTTACATACCCCGAGAGGGAGAGAAGAACTGGTGGTTCGGGTTCTCCTATCCTCGGGCGGCGGGGGAAGTCTCGCCCGAGGGCCATGATCCTCGAGGCGAGGTAGGGAATGCCTTCGAGGAACCCGTGCCTTCGGGCGAGGCGGGAACTTGGCCCCCGAGGCTCCCCAATCCTCGGGTTAGGAGCAGGTTGCGGTAAGAGCGTAACCGTATTGGCCGATATTGTATCATTATGGGCGATTCGGTCCATATACCCATGGGCTCTAATAGGCCCGTTACGCAGATTGTTTTTCTAGTCCTTCTTCTCCATACTCACGATGGTCCCAATGGCTCTTATTTTTATTTCTATAACTTCTTGGATTTCACCCTGGACCCTCCTGGCCTGTGTGACAGAGCCGACCAATTTATAAGAAATCAAGTATAATTCGCAATTACCGAAGCAATCGCAGTCTACACTTGAGTCCATATAAACCCGGTATTCCGGAAATCTCAGAGTGATTTCAAACTCATCAACCTTGCAACCAAGGATCATTGAGCTCAGTAGTTCAAATCCGCAGGTATCTCAAACCAAATTCAATATATAATAATCAGAGTGCGATTGACACATTTATTTCAAAGTAGTTCAGAGTGCAGAAGCAATAGCTTTCACAAACAAGATAGTTGTACAGCGGAAATAAAATAAGATAGTGCCAACATAGTGTCAACCCTATAGTAGCACAAGACGGGGAAATATGGAGATTGTCATGCCCTAGGCATTATTCTTCAACCACAAAGACACAACACAACGGATCGAATCATGCTAGACGGAGTTACCCCGCAACATCGGGAATTAACCCGTGAGTACTCGATTGTACTCGCAAGACTTACCCGTCTTAAACCGTAGAAAATAAGGAAAAGACTCCAAGGATCATGCTTGGCTTTATCCGAGCTGGCCGACTCACGCGTTTAATTTCAGATAATAAGGTTGATTAGTGAGCCTACACATACTACTTGAATTCTTTTCAAGTTAAAAGGTTAGTTATTATATACATAACCATAGATCCTGTATAGTCAAGGTTAAAGACATATGCTCAAGAATATAAATAACAAAGTATAAGTAACTTGATCATAATTTTAACAAAGCAAAGATCATGATAATATAACATATATTGTAATATTAAGACTACATTGCCGTGGAAGCATCAGGGTTCTCACTATCCAGAGAGATGGCGATTCGAATCGATTGCAAACCAGCCGGCGAATACCCCGCCATAAACCAGGTCTACGTCATGATTGCAGACCGATCACTCCCAAGACGTTACGGGGACGTAAAAGTCTCGGTCTTGCCGGGCTACCCCCTCCTTTCGGGTGCCAAGTGAGCGCACAACGAGGACGATGCCATCGTGCGCTCATATTCATCAATGCCCTTGATGCTAATAGACTTGAACATATGAGAATCCCCGGTCATGTGTTGAGTGCACCCACTATCCATTATCCAATGCTCTCCTCCGGGACGGTAATTGACCTACAAAATAAGATCAATTCTTCTTAGGTACCCAATGTTGCTTGGGTCCTTCAAGGTTAGTCACCAAGGCCTTTGGTACCCAAATGGCTTTCTTCTTTGAGCCCATCCATGGTGTACCTTTGTACCTAGCACGAACACCATTGTTCTTCTTCACAAGCATATATGAATTATCAAGCTTGATAGAAGAGACATTGGTCCTCTTGTTCATGCACTTTTGCTCTACATGACCAACTTGCTTGCAAGCTTTGCAATAGCTACCATTGCTCTTCACAAAATGAGTCTTGTGAGTCACATAGGCGGCCTTGCCTTTCTTGGGGATATAGCCTAAGCCCTCCTTGTATAAGGATGCCCTTTGGCTACCCAAGCACATAAGCAAGCGGTCCTCACCACCATAGGCCTTACACTAGTACAGAAACGAGCCCGCGGGCGGGCATTTAAGGTTTTTCGTGGTGGGGCATTGTGTCCGCCACGGAGCTAGGGTCACGCAGTTAATCGTTCGATTAACCGTGGCGGACTCCATGCCCGCCATGGTTAATAAATTAACCGTGGCGGGCTTTTAACAAAGACCTCCATGGTTAATAGATTAACCATGGCGGGCATCGTTACGTGCCCGCCATGGTTAATTTATTAACCATGGCGGTTTTTGTTAAAAAGCCCGACACGGTTAATTAATTCAGGATTAATAAAAAAAAATAATTCAAAAATATTATAAAATTTTAAATTATGATTTAAACCACATATTAAATAATAAAATAAGAGAATAAAAGTCCAGAATATTGACATAAATCTTGAACATGCATGACAAGTTAACATTCAACTAATATAGACATTCAATTAAGCACTTAGAGTTTAAAAAGTGATCACACCCACACATCACAGTTTACAAAACTCGATCGAACGATCGATTGATCAATCAAGAGTTTAGGTTAGAAATCAAGGTCATCCCACATATATTCCTTCATGTCTAGCTTATTTCTCCAGTCCCGTAGTTCCCATAAGTCCTCGTTTGTGGCGAGGTCATTTGTTAGGGTCGAAGAATTTGCCGGTAGGTAGCATTAACGTCCTCAATGACGCCCCTACGGATGGCGCCAACCGGTTTCTTGAACTTAAGGTCGCCCAAGTCTTTCTTCCAAAATTCTTGCATGGTTTTCTTCGTCATTTCGCGCCACGTAGTACGGTACACGTCAGCTGCAGGATATGAACGCACGGGCATAGAAAACCACACTGTGTTCTTTGCCGAAAGGTCGCTTACCGCGCCTTGCATGCACGATATATGTACCAGAAAATGGTTAGAATATTATGAGACCATTCAATATGGACGAGCAAACGAGAGTAATGCTGCATATACCTCGTAGTCTCGCCTGATCTTCATTTCGTCCTTATGTTTTTCTTTGCGTATGCTCATCCTCCGATCGTATGACTCGGGGTCTTTCAAGTAATCCTTGTAAGCCCTGTACGAAATCCCACAGTGTCATGACTTACAGAAGTTTATGGTATGAAATAGTATACAAGTGTGGTGACTTACAGCTGCAGGGCCTCTTCAAAATGTTTGTAGAGGCCTTTTGGCGTATCATACAACGAGTCCAGCCTAAGGGCCGCTCCATCCTGAGGGAAGATTAGCCAAGTAATCCAGTGGCCATTGTGTGCTATTGTTTGTATACCGGCCATGCTACACCATTTTTTTTTATTAGAAATAGATTCCAAGTGTTCAAAAAATAAAAAAGTATTGCTTTGACTTACTTGATATGTTGGGCCGCAATGAGACAACCGGCGTCCGTTTTGATCTTCTTCATGCACTTACAGATGTAGTCTGCCATCTCTCTAACTCTTGCATCGCACAATGTTTTAAAGTGTTTATATTGTTCGGCCTTGCCCAGCTTCTTGAGGTCTGGGTTCCTCTGGGTCTCCATCCAGTAATGAGAAAATTCGACCACGTCTATATATATTTGGACATAGAAACACAACCGGGTCGATCCATCGTTTGGGCTATCAATGCTTGCATCCCGCAAGCACATGTGGTCACGTCATTATATATAGAATCGGAGAGCTAGAATTAGTCGTGTACGAGCGGCGTAATGATCGGTAAACAAACTCACGCAAAGCATAGAGGGTGACAACGGATTGGTCGAGGTCCCGACGCCGTAGCAACCGCCACATTTCGCCGAAGCCTATTGGCGCGTGAAATATCGAAGTCCAAGTTAAAGAGCTCTTTAGGAACCCCGAAATGGAACTCCCTCACCCCCGATCAACCGCATGCCGATATAATCGGTGGAACACGTGAGTGTCCCACTCTTCTTCCTCGATTAGCTGGCCCTTGGGCACCATGAACTTGCCAAGCTCAAACCATCCAGGGCGTCCGGGGCTGACCCATTGTCCCCGCTGATGGGGTATATAATTCCTATACAGAAGGAGATGTACGTTAGCATCTTCTAGCTACGTACGCATACGTAATATGTCTGGCTAAGTTTGGTTGAGATTATCACGCATATACGTACCTACTACTGCCGGTCTTCACGGCCCCAGGGTTCAGCTTAGCCAAACGGAGGTCCTTTTCCTTCTCCGCTAGCTCCTTCCTGGCCTCCTCATCTAAGTATTTGTTGGTCATATCAAGAACTTCCTTATCTTCTTTTGATAGCTTCTTCTTCTTCGGCGCTTGGGGGGAACCTTCGACCTCATCGTCCTTCTGACTGCTCTGAGGCGGTGTTGAGAATCCTATGCATGTGGAATTGAACTATATTAGCCACCAATTAATGCCTAGTACAAGTTAATTAGCCATACTTTTTTTTGCTATACCTGTCACATTTTCTGAAACCTCCTCGACCATTGGGCGCTTGAACGGCGTGGGAGGACGGCGAGCAACCTTCTTAGGAGAAGGTGTCCTCTTGCCTGAGCCGTGAGGTGGTGTCTTGCCACTTGTCTTCTTCTTCGGTTCTTAGGAGGTGGGTTCGAACGAGGACTTCCACCACCTCGGCCACCATCTTCTCCTTAGGTACTTCCGGTGGGTTGAGACGAGGACTTAGGCACCTCGGCCACCATCGTCGTTGTCGTTATCATCATCGTCATCGCCACCACCACCCGGGAGGAGGAGGGCCTGCGGCGCTACCGTTGGAGGTGGTGTCGTCGGTTTCCACAAGACAATGTCTTCCTTGTTCCATAGGTACTCCCTCTCCTCCCGAAGGTCCTTGAGTACTGTTTCTCCTTGTTCACCTGGGATATCGATCTCCTCATCACCCAGGCCTGGTTCTATGGATGTCAGATAAACGAAGGCATACTCTGGTGGGACCGGCTCGTTATTGTACAACATATTTCTCGAGTGGTGCGACACACCACGGCGCAGCCCACCTCCTTCTTCTTCCCCTTCCTGCCAACGGGTATATAGAGTTTGCCCACCGCGGGTTCGACGAGATCGTCGATTGGGTTCTTCCCGGCGACATCACTCGTACTCACACCTTGGCTTCCTTGGATGTTGCAAAGACCTCTTGTCGTTAATACCTCTTCTATTTTCTTCTCGACTATGTCCTTTATGGCTTGCTCATAGCCTTGCATCTTAAGGTTTTCCTTGTACCTCTGCCTCGTGTGGTAGTCGGCCGCGTCGGATGCCCAAGAATCCACGGTCTTCCAGCTATACCTCGAGCCCTGCCCCCAAACTCGGCCACGGTGCTCGGGTCTTCCGATTGCCTCGGTCAGCTCGTCGTGCTCCCTCCTAGGTTGGAACTCCCCGCGCGCCTTGGCCTCTTTGACAAGCATCACCTTCTTCTCCACCTCGTCGACCTTTGGTTCATTATATTTGGACATCTTTGTCGGTCTTACGCTTCTTGGGCTGACGGGCATAGAAGAAGTCACGTGTCCTCTCAGGAAGGTCTACCAACGGATTGTGTATCCCTTTCTCAGCGTCCTCCCTTTCTTTCCGCCGCCATTTTCCCTTATGACCAAAATATCCTACCATGCCGAGGTTGTGCCTGAGGTCATTCTTCTCTGCGAGTTCTTTACCCATTTTCGACTTGGCCTCATACTCTTCGTTAGTCGTAAGGTTGACGAATTCATCCCAGACGGGTTGCTTTAAGAAGTTGTAGGCTTGAAGTGGTGACTTGCCCATACGCACATAGTGTGTGTAGAGATTGTTCCTAGCAGGTGCGGCGCTTTGCTTGCAACGGTCCACACATACTTCTGGCATTTCTTTTTGTCAAAGCCTGCCTCTGGCCCTGGATAATGGAACAAGACTTTCACGCCTTTCCACACCTTCTTCTTCAGCACCTCCGGGACATTCCTCCAGTCTAGGTAAGTGATGGGCACAGTTTCCTTGGCTATAACGGAGATCGGTTGCTATAGACAGCCACCGATAGTTTCGGCTCCACGGGATCTCCATTCGGGCCTATCCTCAATATATTCGCGCACCACACGAGCTTTACGGTGCCTCCCGTGCTGGCCTCTTTTCAAGCGACTTCTTGGACTTCTTGGAGGTGGTGGTCACTAAAGTCTTTGGGTGTGGGACCGGATGCCCGCCCCTCCGACCGAGCTCTCTCTTCACAAAACTCTAGACGCCGAGGCACCAATGGTACTCGTCACGACAACAACTAAAATTAGTCGTGTACTTACATGAGGCACACGACGTTGTGTTTGTCGTATACTTACGTTTTTTGTTCGGTGTCCCACTCGAGAACCTCGTGTGTTGGGCTCCTCCGGTCGCCGGTCCCGGATCAATTTCGTCCTCCGTAGGACGTTTCTTCGTGGCCTCTCGGTGTCAACTCTTCGCTCACGTATCCTTTGTCGGAGGAAGAATCGGACGTGGAGGCCACATCCTCCTCGCCTACGGCCACCTATTGCATGATCTTTATCGGTTGGTTTGGATGCCATTGGATTCTACGGAACACACTGTAGCATTTTATTATAGTGAAAAGATCTGAGTAGTAGTATGTAGTGTCATAGAGTCATCTCGAACATAGATTTATTGAATTCCTCTCATGATTACATAGTTTTCCATTTTACATATATAGAGTAGTGGCAAAAAAAAACAAAAAATACTCTACAAATACAAAAATGTCTACAAATACAAAAAAAATGTGAAAATACAAAAAAATGTGTACGAATACAAAAAATGTGTAAGAATAAAAATTTGGCTTCGTGCGGGTGGTCGGGAAGGCGATTGCGTTTCCATCCCGGATGTATCTAGTGCAGCAGAATTAACAGACCTCTTGTGTTGTGTATGCCTCGATCATAGAGCCCTTTGGGTATGCACGGTTAAGGACGGATCTGTTAGAGAGGACATGAACCGCTCGTTCGATCCACATCTCGTCAGGTAGAGAGGCCCTAGTTCTTCTATCTGATCGACCATGTGTATCATGAGGTGTGGCATAATATCGAAGAAAGACGGTGGTAAGCACATCTCGAGCTGGCATATAGTCTCCGCGATGAACTCTTTAAGTGCGGGGAGGTCATTTTCAGCGATGACCTTCTCTGTGATGCGATTAAAAAAGTAGCACAGGCGTGTAACGACCATCTTCACGAACTCTGGGCCGATGCACCTAATCACAATTGGAAGGAACACCGTCAGCATGACATGGCAGTCATGGGCCTTGAAGTTTGACAGTGTGAGGTCTTTCATCGATACAATGCTCTTCATGTTGGAACAGAAACCAGTCGGCACTTTGACATCCCTGAGCCATTTGCAAAAATCCCTCTTTTCATCCCGTGTCAGATTGTAGCTCGCGGCTGGAAGGTCGACTTTTCCGCTATTCCCCGAGGGTGTCAAGTGAAGTTCGGGCCTGATGCCCATGTCGGCAAGATCCTGACGTGACTTCACACCGTCCTTCGTCTTAGTCTTGATGTCTAGGAAAATCCCGACCAAGCTCTCGAAGACATTCTTCTGTAGATGCATGTTATCGATGGCATGGGGTGTATGGAGCATCTTCGGTATGGCGGGTGCTTGAAGAAAATCGACCGCTTCTTGAATGGGACTTTGGCGGTGCGGATTGGGTTTACCTTACGCTTCTTCTTCTTCTTCTTCTTCCACTTTGCCGTTTTGTTCGCTTCCGCTTCTTCTTTGGCTTTGGCCCACCGGCTTTCTTCTTCTTTCCGAACTCGTGGTTTATGTTCTTCACCATTTCAAACACCTTTGGCCCGTACTTTACCCTTTCCGGCTCCTCCGTTTCAGCCTCTGGCTCGCCGTCAAAGTACTCATCCATCGAAGTATCCCGGTACCTGTGTTCTTTGCAGAGGAATTTACGATGCTTCATGTACACCGTCTTTTGGGATCCGCTAAGGTAAATGGAGCAGGTATTCTCAATGCAAAGCGTGCAAAATTTGTCTTCCCCTTAATCTGCCCCGACAATGAAAAGAGAGCAGGGTAATCACTGATGGTGACCATTATCATGGCCTTTAGAGTGAACTTCTTCTTCTCGGACGCATCCATAATCTTGACCCCTTTCCACAGTTCCGCCAATTCCTCCATTACTGGCTCAATGAGCACATCTATATCATTGCCTGGCTGCTTTGGTCCGGAAATGAGCATGGCCAGAAGAAGATATTTGCGCTTCAGACACTCGTAGGGAGGCAGGTTGTATATGGTGAGGGTGACCGGCCAGGGTCTTTGTCGCGAGCACGAGGTCTCCGAGCGGATTCATCCCGTCGGTACTCAAAGCGAACCTTACGTTCTGGGCTCGCCCCTAAACTCGGGAACATGTCATCGATGCGTTTCAACGTTTTGGCATCGAGGGGTGTCGCGGCTTGTCATCGCCCTTCAAATGCGTTCGGTGATGCATGCGGGACATCGGCTTGGCATCCTCTCGGGTTCCCAAAAATTGCACGCGCAGGCAATCGAGCACGGGTAGGTACCACACCGATAGGGCGGGGATCTTCCTGCGGGTGTAACCCTCTTCTTCCTCGTCCTCGGGAGGTGGCATCGCTTCTTCTTGCCCGTCTTACGCTTCTTGGGCCCTCTCGGCGGTCCCTCCTCATCGGTCGCCACGGCGGCCCGGCATTCCTCTTGTAATGACTCACGCCGCATCGCGGACGGTTGCCAGCAAGTCCGCATAGTCACCCGGTATAGAATACAAGTGGTTAGGGGCACGCATGAAACTTCCTAAGCTTCATAGCCACGGGGGCGAATCAACCTCTTCGCCCGATAGGTATTGGCGGGCACCTTATTCCCCTCGGGTAAAATAGTGTCACCGAGGACCCGTAATGTGTCATTGAAGCTCGCGGTCGACCACCCGTGGCGAGCCTTCGGCATCAACATCGTAAGGTTAAAACGTAGCACCGTGCAATGCTTCGGACATTTGCCGTCGTCTTTGTATAGAGGGTCAATTGCCGCTTTGCTTCATGCGCCTAAAATTCTCGAGCCATCTTGGATTGCCAAACAACACGTCATCTTCATCTTTGAGGTTGGCAATATCCTCGAAAAAGATCAGCATCCTCGGGCGACATGTCATCAACTCTTGACTGTTCACCATCTTCTCCACCCGCATTGTCTTACGGCATGTCTTCCGAGCTCATCTACGGTGATGTAATCACGATTATCAACTTGTTCTCGTCCTTCATCCACCACCGTTGTTTTTCGATCGTCGTTGCGGTCGGTGGGGTCCTCCAGATGAACCGCCGCACACTCGGTTCTTTTCACAATGATATGTCCCACGGTGTACCTCGGCTCCCCGATGAAACCATACCGCAGCAAGTGGTCCACGACGATGTCATCCTTGTGTAAGAACATATGCTTGCAGCTATAGCACGGGCACACCATTACTTCCGAACCCCGACCGATTCGATACTTCGCGCGGCGGGCATAACTTCTTTTCGCACATCATCAAAGAAATCTAAACTAATCCTCGGCCTGTACATCCAATCCCTATTCGGCGCCATGACGGCCTGCTAAAATTAATTAAACCAAAGCAAAGAGAGCGATCGATGATTAGAGATCGAAATATGGATGATTAAAGTGCAAAAGAGGAATACGAGAGAGAGAGAGAGGGAGTAGAGAGAGGGAAAGAGAGCACGTACACTCAAATGAGAGGGAGAGAGAGGGGAGGAGAAAAGGGAGAGAGAGAGAGAGGGGGAGGGAGAGAGAGAGGAGAGAGAGGAGAGAGGAGCTAGCTTAGCTTGGAGAGGGAGAGAGAGAGGGAGAGATCAAAACTAGATCTTAAAAGAAAGGGAGAGAGAGGGGGGAGAGAGAGAGAGGGGGGTAGAGATAAGGGGGGGGGGGGAGAGAGGGGAAGAGAGAGAGCACAAACCACATTCAATTATATCTCAAAGGGAGGGAGGACCATGCATAGGGAGAGAGAGAGAGAGAGAGAGAGAGAGGGAGAGAGGGAGAGAAAGAGGGAGAGGGGAGAGAAAAAGGGGAGAAAGAGGAGAAATACCCCTAGCGGTGCCAAACTTCAATCAAACCAAGGGCAAAACCTCCCCCAGAAATGGTGATTTCTAGAGTTTTGAAGCTCAAAACCCCCAGAAAATGGCGAAAATCCCGTGGGGAAGAAGAAGGTTGGGGCTGTATTTATAGAGCAGACTTTTCCATGGCGGGCATTGTAATAAAACCGCCACGGTTAATAACAAAGACCGCCACAGTTAATAGACATTAACCGTGGCGGGCACTTTACAATGCCCGCCACGGTTAATCGATTAACCGTGGCGGGCATTACTGGCCGGGGGCTGCCACGCCAACTATTTTTGCGTGGCGGTTTTCTAAATGCCCGCCACGGAAAATAAAAAATAAACACCATGCAAGTTCAATTACTGTAGTAGTGTTAGCCAAGGTGTGATTGAGCTCCTTTACTTCCCTCTTTAAACAAGCATTCTCATGAATAAGCATAGGGTTGTCATTATCTTCACTAGAGATGGATATGCTAGTGATAGAGCTAGTGGAGGTCTCACACTTGGGGATTGATTCATCAACAAGGATATCACACATGATGCTTGCATTGCATGTATCAACATTTTCAACAACTAAGCATAACTTGTGCTCATCAAGTAGAGAGGAATGAGCTTTCTCTAACTTAGAATGAGATTTCTCAAGCTTCTTATGGTCTACCTCTAGACTCTCATAAGATGCCCAAAGCTCATCAAGTTCTTGCTTAAGGCTCTTTGTTTCCTTACGCAAGCCCTTGCATTCCTTCCTACTTTGCTTAAACATGACAATGCAATCATCAAGCATGCTTTGCAATTCCTCCCTAGTGAGTGTTTGCTCCTCATCATCACTATCACTATCACTATCACTATCATCATCATCATCACTAGTGATAGATTGTACCTTGGTGGCCTTAGCCATGAAGCATGAGGAAGGAGTGTCGAAGAGGGAGATCTTGTCATGCATAGCAAGGTGAGCTTGTCCCTTCTTCTTGTTCTTCTTCTCCTCTTCTTCATCACTTGAAGAGGATGAGCCATCACTATCCCACAGCCACATGTGACTCATTCTTCTTCTTGGGCTTCTTCTCCTTCTCATTCTTGGCATCATTTTTCTTCCTTGCTTTCTTGATGCCCTTCTCATCATCACTTTCATATGGGCATTCGGCAATCAAGTGACAATCATCATGGCAACGAAAGCATGTCATGTTGCCTTCATTCTTGCCATCCTTGGTCTTCTTCTTGGATGATTGCTTCTTCTTGTTCTTGGAGATGTAGTTCTTCTTCACAAACTTCCCCAATCTCCTCACAAAGAGAGCCATTTGCTCATCCACTTCACTTTCACTTGTAGAGGTGCCATCCTTTTCATCACTTGATTCTTCCTTCTTTTTCTTGCCCTTTGATGATGAGCTAGCCTTGAGTGCCAAGCTCTTCTTGTCCTCTTTCTTCTCTTCATCCTTGACCTTCTTATTTGTCTTGTTGATGAGTTCTTGCTTTTTCTTGTCATCTCTATAGGAGTCATCGGTCATGACCTCATCAAGCAATTGGTTGGGAGTCAAATCCTTCAAATTTGACCTCACTAGCACGGTGATGAACATCCCAAACCGCTCGGGCAAACATCTCAAGAACTTCATGTTGAAGGTCTTGTCCTTGATCTCTTCTCCTAGAGCATTGAAATCATTCACCAACACTTGCATGCGGTGAAACATCTCCGGCACGGTCTCATCTTCCTCCATCTTGAAGCTATTGAATTGCTCAAGCTTGATATAGGCCTTTGCTTGCTTGACGCCTTCGGTGCCCTCATAGCACTCTTCTAGCTTCTTCCAAATCTCATGAGCAATGGTGAGTGACTTGACTTGCTCAAACACTCTATCATTGAATGCCTCATGAAAAGCACTCACGGCCACATCATTGGTATATAGTTTCTTCTCTTCGGCCGCGGTTGGCTCATTTGGCTTTGCCACCTCAAACTTGTTCTCGGTCACGACCGACACTTCTCTATTGATTGACTTGAGGTGTGCGGTCATCTTCACCTTCCAATAGGCAAAGTTGGTGCCATCGAAAGGTGGCGCCTTCTTGATGTTGTTGACATGAAAAGTCATTGCCATTTTGTCACCGTTGGATGTTAAGCCACTCAAATACGGTGCCTCGGCTTTGATACCACTTGAAAGGTCCTAATGGCTAGAGGGGGTGAATAGCCTATTAAAAATTCTTGCAACAACACTAAGCACTTGGATTAGTAAATAAGATGGCGAAGCTATTAAGCAAAGCTACAAGCTATCTAGGCAAGCCACAAGTCAAATTCTAATGTCTCTAATCACAACAAAGGCTATGTTGCTAATTTACTCCTAGGTGAGCAAGCAATTCTAACTAGATTACCATTAGGAGCTAAGCAAGACTAAGCAAGCTACACAAGCTACCAACTAAGCACCCTAACAAGATATGCTACTAAGTAATGCAAAGAGGTGCTAGAATACAATACAACCGGTGTAGTGTCGAGGTTGTAGCCAATCACCGTGATCACCAAGAAATCTCCAACGAGCAAGAACAAGCGACACGATGATTTTTCACCGAGGTTCACGTGCTTGCTTAAGCACGCTAAGTCCCCCGTTGTGGCGACACACTCACTTGACGTATGCTAAGCTTAATGGCCGGTGCTAAATCCCCTATGGGAGCTCAAGCAAACGATCACAAGAGAGGGTCCAACAAGCCACGAGCAATCCACTAGGCTCCTTTCGCGAATCTCCGCGGGGGTAAGGAACGACCCCTCACAATCACCACCGGTGTGGCCTCAAACAAGCTCCACTTGAGCTCAACACCGCCTCTTGCTCCAAGCCACTAGGGAACAGGGCAAATTCCCAAGAAAACAAGAATCCCACGGCTTCTCCAAGGATGAAGTGCCTCTAGATGCAACCACCAATGCAATGCACTTCTATCACTCTCAATCTCACCAAGAATTCGAGTTATGGATGGAGAGATGAGTGGAGAGGAGTCTCACAAGCTCACTAGCAAGTTAGAGTGTTCAAATGTGCAAGAGAGAGACTATGAAACCGGGCAAACCCATATATATAGCCTCCTCCACGAGATAGAGCCGTTGGCCTTCAAAATGTGCTCTTGGGGGTGATCGGGACGCGACCGACCGGAACCACCGGCGGGTCGGTCAAGCGTCCGATCAGCGCTTCCGGCCGCTACCGACAAGGCTCGGGGCCGGTGGCGCCCTCCCTCCATGCGTCCGGTCACCGCTTCCGGTCTAGGTTCGGTCCGGCGTCCGGTCACTTTCTGGGTTGAGGCGAAAACATGCTTTCGTTATTTTGATCGGACTCACGGCCGACCGGAGCCATCGGTCGGTGCGTCCGGTCACTTCTTCGTCGCGTCCGGCCGCCCGAAACCAAAGCATGTCTTCATCTTTTCTTTGCTCTTTGCTTCAACCTTGCCTTGCCTCTTGCCATGGGTTGCCAACACGTCCAAGATGACCATGTTATCACCAATGTTAGCACGTCGATAAGTTAGGCAAGATCGAAGTTAGTGCTCTCATGTCCTAAATGCAATATGCAAGTCAATTGGACCTAGAAGCACTTCACCAAAGGATTGTCACGGCATTCCCTCTTGATAGTCGGCTATCTATCCTATAATGTGATCACACGCTCTATCATGTCTTTATCACCGAAAGGAAAACCCTATCAAGATACCTTTGCCTTGATCTCCGGGTTCCTCTCAAGCCGATCAGCGAGCTTGACGATCCATCAAGTCCACCGAGCATTGTCCATGTTCATGATCATCATGCTCCTTGTCATCCACCTAATCCTATCTCATAGTCATCACTTAGAGCAAAGGATTAGTCCACAAGTGTGTCATCAATTTCCAAAACCAAACATGAGATTTCACTCATGTGCCTTTAGGTTCAAAATTCATATGCATGCATTCTAACCTAAAGAGCTAACTCCGCACTTGGTGAAAATGTTTTCAAAATGCTAACACATGGAGTCGAGGTGTTCTTCGACGTGTCGGCAACAAGAAACAAGTGACGGAAGTCGGTTTGGAGCAAAGACGAAGGAACGGCGACGAAACGGCAATTTTTGCCTTTCGAAGTGGACGGGACTTTTGGCCGGAAGCACGCGAGAAAGTGACCGGACGCCGGTCGGTGAGTCCGTCAGATTTCGATAAGGGTGTATTTCGGGGTTTCGGCGGAGGGCCGGCCGGACGCATCAACGGATGCTTCGGTCTTGGCCGGAAGCATGGCCGGACAGCGCGGCCGGACTTCGGTCGGGCTGGGGTCCGATCCTTTGTTCGGGGTTGTCGGTTGTGGCCCGGACCACCGGCCGGACTCACTAGTGAGTCCGGTCGGTCGTCCGTCGATCGGCTTTAAAACCGTGGGTTTCCCCCAACGGCCACATTTCATGGTGAGGGGTATTTATACCCCCTTGGCTGCCTCTTGCTCTCTCTCTTGGTCATTTGAATCATTCTAACAAGCTAGAGCAAGCAAGCAAGCCTCCCTCCTCTCTCATTCTTGATTTGAGCTTCATTCTTGAGAGAAGAGTTGATCCAAGTGCATTTGCATCGAGTTCTTGCATCTAGAGGCACTTGGGGATCATTGTGAGCGGTTGGTTTCTTGTTTCTCTTGGAGACACCGCTCCTAGCTGGCTTGGTGATTTGGTGGAGTTGTTGGCAAGAAGAGGAGATTGTTTCTTGGCCACCTCGGGCGAAATTGTGAGAGGATCACGCACTCCTTGTCGGGAAGACAAAGTGCAAGGAATACATTGCTCATGTCTTGGGTACCTCACTTGTGAGTGGTGTGTTGAGGCTAGCAAGGGCACCGCCTAGCTCAAACACCATCCTTGTGTTGGTCGGCACTGTAGGAGACTAGCTTGTCGGTGTACAAGTGAACTCGGGTGAACAAATCGACTTGTTCATTGTCTCGGTGTGTGGATCATCACCTTCGTGTGATTGATAGCTTTTCTTCTTCCGGTGATTGGTTGACATCCTCTACACGTTGGTATAACAAGTTTCTCACTCTAGCATTACCTTTCTAGATTACCTTAAGTAGAGAGCTAGCACTTGCTTGTGTAGGTTGTTCTTGCTAGCATAAGGACCTTATTAGGATTGCTCATTAGATAGAGTAGTGACATAGACTTTGTGTGACTTAGAGATAATAGAATTATTTAGTCTTGTCACTAGAGGGCTTGCAAGACCATTAGAGCTAGTGCAAAACGCTTTATGCCGTGTTTTATACTAATCGGTTTGTTGAGTTGAGTTTGTAGAAAATTTTTATAGGCTATTCACCCCCCCCTCTAGCCATCTAGGACCTTACAGGGCTTCGAGCTGCGCCGCCCGCGTGCCGGCGGTCGGGCCGCTGGGGAAGGCGCACCACGTCCCGGCCGGTTGGCGGCCGCCCGCGCCACGGCGTGGAGAGGATGGGAGGCTCTTGTGGCCGCCGCAGTGCTGGCCACCCGGTTGGTGGCCCTCGCGATCGCATGCACGCTGCCTCGTGAGCAACCGCTGGCCGGCCGGGGCTGGCCGCCTCGACCAAGGTGGTTGGCGTCGGCCGGGGGGATGAGCCAACCGCGCTGCCGCGTGGGGGGCCCCGTCTTGGCGCCGCCGCGATGCGGGGCCGCGCGCCGGGATATCAGTAGGGTTTTTCTTGTTTTAGTTTGGAAGGACGGGCCGGTGAGCGGGATTTGAATGGGGGGCGGACGGCGGCCGGCGCCGCACGGCTTCAACTTGGATACCGTGGAGGCGGACCTTGGAAAGTTTTGAGCCCCTCCTTGGGCGGATTTTCTCCTTTGCCCTCAGCCTACGGTTGCTCGTCGTGAGAACTAAGGGATTCCGCGGCGTTGCCACGGGTAGGAAGGGGGTATTGTTAAAGGATTTAATTGTACTATCACTAAGAAATCGATCACAATTAGTAGCTATTTGTAACATCGGATGTTAATGACCAATTAAAATTTTGATCATGTCATCATATGCATTGTAAAGCATACATATTAGTGAACCTTGATGTCCATTAATTAAAATAAGTTTATTTATTTAGAAATTGTATGTGCTTTAGGGTTTAGTGTGAATTTGTTTTGATCACATGTGTTTGATCTCAATTAAGGTTTGGATTGATTATTTCTATATTTATATCTTGTTGGTTTGAAATTTTATCAAATTCCATTTTGAATTTGGATTTGAAAACCCTAGTTTTAAACCCTAGTTTACCCCCTTTTTCGATATTTCAAAATCCAAGCAAAATTTGACAAAACTTTCAAAAGCTAGTTTGTAGATCTTGTTTTGTTGCACAAAAGAGGTGTACAAAGTTTTTCAAGTTTCTATATGTTTTAAAAGTAATTTTGAATTCAAGTTTCTTCCTTTTTGACCCCTTTTCAAAAAGTCATATTTAGAGGCGAATTTGCAAATTCTCCTTTTTATGAAAAGTGTAGATCTCGAAAAGTTGAGCAAATTTCATTCTTGGAGATTTTTGAGTTCAGTTCAATTTTTCAAAGTAATTTCGAAAATTCAAAGTTAGGGTTTGGCTGCTTTCTGATGGGTGGGGGAGGGAGAAGCGAGCGCGCCACCACGGTTGCTTGCCGGGCGTCAGCGTCGTCGTTCTTTCTCGCATTTCCGCCGCCGCGTGTGCTAGCGGCGCTTGGCGTGTCGAGGGAGAGCTCTTGCGTGTCCTCGCCCCGCTTGTTCTGCCGGCCCATAAATAGAAGGACCGTCGCCGTCCCTATCTTCTTTTCCGCCGCCACCGCCGACGACCTCGCTCCGCATGGCGGCACCGCTACCGGGCCCTATCGCCCAAAATGACCATGCCAATATCTCGAAACATCCTTAGCTATGCTCCGAGCCCGATCGTGTTGGCTCGCTCCTCTTAGTTTGCATGTGGCGTCGTCTTCCTCGTTGCCGGTCGGGCGCCGCCATGATCCGCCTCGCCGTCGTCCCGCTGTTCCGGTGAGCACGGTGGAAAACCGGCTAGATATTTTGTATCGCCTCGATGTCCTGGTCATGGTCGGCTCGATCGTTTCGTGTTTGCCCGCGAGAGCCTGCCGGAACTGGGGCGTTGCCGCCCGAGTCCGCCCCGTCGCCGCGCCACCGTCGTCCACCCACCTCCGCTCCATCCCGGCGTCAATCACCTAGAGCCCTGAAGTCGCGGTGAGCTTCTAGTCATGCCCATGTCGTCCATTCATCGTTTCCCGCACCGGACTAGCCGGAACGCCCGGTCCGCGCCGGGCGAGCTCCACTTGCCGTCCGCGCGCCCATGGCCGTGCTCGGTAGGAGCCGGTTTAGTCGCGATTAGTGGGGGTTTGGTCACCTAAGTGTCCTAGACGAGTTGCCATGCTCGCCCCGGCTGGGAATGGCTCGTGAGCCACGCCACCGTTGCCATGTCGTCGCCGCTGCCGTGGCCGCCGGCCATTGAGCCGCCGTGCTCTAGAGAAGGGGAAAAGAGGGTCGAGGAGGTGTGGGGGAGAGGGGCGTCGAGAGGGAGAAGTCCGTGTGGGGGGGGACCTCGGGACCCGGCCCGGCGAGTTCTTCGGCCGGTCAAAGCCGGCCGCCGCGATCAATCACATGGGGCTGACACCCTAGCCCCGCTTTGTCGGTGCTGGCGGCATCTTGGGCCAGCCGAGCCAGGGGCCGAATCGCCCAAGGATGGCGGTTTCGGTTTAGATTTGTTTTCCGATTTTTCTTTAAATGTGAATAGTGTTGTTTCTTTCAAAATTCATAGAAATTCAAAAATAGCTTTTAAAATTTCTGAAACATTTTGTAGAGCCTTCCTATGAGTATTTGTATCCATGAAAATTATGAAACTTGAGTTTAGAATAGTTCTTGCATGATTTAAAAATGCCATCTTTAATTGAAAAAATGCATCTTCCATGGTTTTTAGAAAATAAAATATATTTCCAAAATTCATGAAATTTTATGTGGAGCTGTTTTTATGATATGACCTTCTTGTAGAAAAAGTTTGGAGCCATTTTGAGATGTTTTATTTATTTATTATTTTATGCTTTATTTGTTTATTAGAAAAAAATAAGTGTGTTTAGGGGTAAAGTGACTTAGGTTTTGTGTGATCTTGAGATGGCTTTGTGGATCTTGGATCATACAACAATCAAATGGTCCTTGAGAACTCCTTAGGCAATGGTGATGATATCTTGTAGAGTAGTTCAACAAGTTGGTTTTGTTGGGTTGCAACTTTATCGTGAAGGAAAGTTGTACTCAAGTTGTTTATCATTTTCATGCATTCATCAAGCATCATATTTACCATTCCATCATGTTAAAGCATGCATCATCATTTGCGTGTAGTAAGCGAGAGAGTGATGGTTCACGATGATCAAGCTTTGGAGAAGGTGCATCCATCTAAGGTGTTGGTGTCAAGTGTGACGTTGGCGGTCCAACTTCGGAATCTAACTTTCCCTGCAACACAGGCAAGCCCCGGATGCATTTAAACCCTTCCTTGATGTTTTCAAAAGCTTTATATCACTTATGATGATAATATGTTGCATTAAGTGAATAGGACTTGATTGCAACCGTTCTTTGCATGACTACCTTGAATTCTAGTTATTCGGAAGTTAACCCACTAGTATGAATAGGTCGATATCTTTTATGCTTAGCAATGCTTAGATTCGGTAGAAGTTGAAGGGTGGTTTCACCATTCGTGAGATAAAGGTTTTATCTTTGCTCTTCATCACGGTTATGCTTTGGAAAAGGAGAACACTCTAGTGGTGGTAATCAAAGAAATAATGACTAATTTGAGACCGGTTGGATAACTTGCAATGAGAATGGAGTCTCTATGTAGTGTTTTAAATTTTGTGTCGATCAGGACCGTCCGTTGGTTGGTTTGTTAAGTTCGAGACAATTGAACGCATGTGCGTGGGAGAGGCTGTTGGGTCAAAGGCACGATTATCTGGTTGTCACCCCGGATAAGTCGAAACAAGTACCAACCACATGCTTTGGTAAGCGATCTTGGGGGTGTGCCAAATCGGGAATGGCAACCGCGCCTTTGGGAGTGGAGAGATGGCGGGGAGTACAAGATACCCTCGGTGGATTAAAGTCGGGTTGGAGGTGTGCTTGTATTCTCGGGTGGCGTAGGCCTCGTTCCGTTTTGGACGAACTGGGAGATGGTTGATATATGCAAGCTTTGGTGCTACATATATCGTGTGGAAGGGAATCCCCATTTGGGTTTTGAATCGATTCGCGGATCGCCGTTGTTTTCGGATATGGAGACCCGATCTTGACCTTTCATCGTAGTTAACAAGTGAAATTAAGTGATGGATCTAAGAAAGAGGAAGATGGTTTGATTGAGAAGTGTTTGCTCTAGTGTAGGATCACCTAGAGTATATGAGCTACTAATTTGAAATAAAATATTGAAAGTAAGGATCCACTATTAGTAAGCTTTTTACGCAAAATGAGTCCTTGATCTTGCTAAAACCTTATCTTGATTCCCACGGCCGGTATTCACGAGTTTTCTCCTCTTTTCTTTAGTCGGTTAAGTCTTGTTGAGTACTCCCGTACTCGGGGTTCTTTGACCCTTGTTGCGGTGATGACTCGCTAACCGAGGTTATGTCGGTGGGCTCGACATGATCTAGTTATCCCCTATAGTTACGTTCTACTTCCGCAATTAAGTTAAGTTTACTCAAATGTAACTTACTCACATTTTGTAAAATTAATGTTATTATTCTTAGTACTCGATCTATATTTTTGTAACAAATGTTGTAATGTTGTAGCTACTCCTTTGTTGATCCTGGTATGAGGTGTAATCGGGGTTTTCGATGACACACGACAAGGGCTTCTTGAGTTATTGGGTGTATCTACACTAAATGTCGAGGTCTTTAGGACAATGACAGTGTGCGAGGTGGGCCCAAGTAATTAGGAGGTTCTGTCACACTATTGAGGACAATTACTTTGTGCGGGTTAGAAACTGAGTTTTAATAAATAATGAAGAACTTAAATGTAGTCCCCTCAGTTTCAAATTATAGTTCGTTTGACTTTTTTGACCCCAAGTTTGACCACTCGTCTTATTCAAAAAAATTGCACAAAAACAATCAAATTTAAGTCATTCTTAAATACTATTTGTTAATAAAGAAAGCCATAACAAAAAGAAGTGATACTTTGCACAAAATTTTGAATAAGACGGCGGTCAAAGTTGGGGTTGAAAAAGTCAAACAAACTACAATTTGGAGCGGGTTTAGTATAAATCATGCTTATTTAATCTTTTACTCGTCTCTCGAGACACGAAGCGAAGCGTTTAACTTCCGCTGGCGGCCGGCCGCGACGAGTACCCATAAAATAAGTGCACTTTTTGACCAAAGACCTTTTCTACGGGGCCTTTGTTCACAAAAAAGTTTCACCGCGTTGCGGTGAAGGCTCTTTAGGGCTTCCCCCAATGCATGCTTTTTGCTTGTAGCCTCAAGTGCCATATAGGATTAGATAAAAAAGTAGGTGCTCTATTCTTGTCATAGTGGCTTGCGGAAGCTACATGTGCTTAAGGAGAGAGAAGATGGTCCATGCTGAAAAAGTAGAGGGAGAGGAAATAAAGGTGTGACATGATGAAAGCAAAAAGGTTATGTGCAAGCCACAAACAATAATTTTTGCATTGTGTAATAAATAGTAGTCTCAATATTTCCTCATCTACTATGTGGATCACTTTATTTGTACTAGAACCACTACCACTTGTAGCCCCCATTGGCCTTGCCCGCTTTACACAAAAGGCGTCTATAACATGTGCTCGAAATTGGTGGTAGTACATGTTTTTTTTCGGATTCTTGAAATCTCATCTCCAAAATTCTAGAATCAGCTGCCTCTTTGGAAGCTACGTGTACTGTACTTGGATTTTTTTCTATAAGATTCTACAATCCATGTACACGTGCTGACCATATGCACATCCTTGCATGCAAATCCTTTGCGTATCCTACACACCTCGTTGAAGATAGGGCACACGTGCGCCTGCCGTGGGTAATGCGGGGCGGCGCTAATTACCCGGTACTCCCTCCACCTCGCTGAAGATAGGGCACACGTACGCCCTTTGTCATGTGCAGGCAGCGGCCTTATATGCTTTCAAGTTTCAAGCCCCGGAGTACTACTCCCTCCATCCGTCCCACAAATTCGGCGGTGAAAAGTTCGCGGTGCTTGGGACCCGGCAAATAAAAATGATTTTCATCAAGAGAAAAAAAAATAATGAAGTCTCGAGAACCTACGTGTTATGGTGGCGACTGGTAGGGGCAATTTAGGGTCAATTTCCATTTCACCTTTGGTTTTGCATACACAAGTTGGACAGATTTCAATTGCATGCCAATTTCAGCGACAATCAAACACATGCACACAACTTGCCTACAAATAATCAACCAACTTAACTCCGGAGAGATTAAATAAGGTCTAAAGATTTCCTACAATCATCCATCATACAAATGCGTCCATGGCCACCATAGTAGTATAACCCGCCACGATGCTAAGATTATTAAAGATTACATATGACCACTAATTAAGATAGATAAAGAGAACCAAAATATCACCAACTCTTTGGCACCAAGCATCAAAAGCGAGAGCCTACGAAGAAGAGCATCATCTTGCATCGTCACCATCATCCTTATCCACCGCATCATCACCATCATCCTTATAAGGACCCCGGCGAATTCCTACACTTGAAGTATAAAATACTATTCAATCGCGTATACAAGGTTAATGACACGGTAGAAAACTATGCTATTGCTGACACCGGCGGATCATATCTTTGAGACCCCATGCCCGAAGACACGGCGAAAACGGCGAGCTTGCTTCCTTCTCGCCCGGCCTCGCTTTCGCGCGACCTTCTTGGGCGCTAGCCATGGCCCGCAGTTCGGATGAGCATACATGCCGGCGACAATGGCGCCTTATTCTAGCGCTTTGTCAGTATCTCCTTAGCCTCCTCCCCCCCGGCGGCTTCTTCTCCTTCCTCGCCTTATTTGCCGCTGCCGCTTCTTCTCCGCCCTCGCTGTCGCTAGGGTTTCCTTCGCTAGTGTCCCTCCACAATGGGTTTGGGTCCTGATTACGTGGCGTCGTCATCTTCAATGGCGGCGGGGTGGGGGAGAGGGGCGAGGAGTGGCGGCGGCGGTGCGCGTTGTGGGGAAAGCGAGGGAGTGGAAAGCCGGAGCGGAGGGAAAGGAGTGGGAGTTGCGGCGCTAGGCATGCGGACGGGGTTAGACACGAGACAAGATATGGCCCAGGGGGCACCAATTTTAATTATTTCAATTTTTATCTTGAATAACCTAACCGCACCGGCAACTTTATGTCCGGTGCATATTTGCGGCGCTGTATTGTATGATGCGAGATCGGTAGGTATGTTGGCCTCTCCCGCAATTTCGGTGGTAGCACGCGCCGCGGGAAAGAAACAGACCGGGTCCCACCGCTACGGCGTGCGTGTGCGGTGTAGATAGTATACAAAAGAGAGAGTGGTGGGTCCTACTAGTTGAATAACTAAAAAAATGCTAGTATAGCTCATAAACCAGAAAACTAAATTAAATTCCGATTAGTACACCATTGAATTCGTTTCAAAAAATTCTCCGGAACAAGATGTCACATGGATATATTTATACTAGATAAAATTATAAGTGGGTCCCATAGATGGTTGTTAGTGTCGAGTCTTTGTAGAGATACATAATGATGATGTGAGTGTGGGAGGAAGTGGTATAGAGATGAGAATCGATGACTCTTGTAGGAGTGATAGAGGAAGCATTTAAAGGATGAAGAGTGCGGATTAAGCCCACCATTGCGGAAGCGCCCACCGATGCCGCCTCGCCACCGTGGTTCTCGCCGGCGTTCCACCGCACTCATGTTTCTCTATTTTCTTCCTCTATACATCCTAGTCATCAAGATTCTCTCCCACACTCAATCATCCCTTCTTTTATATCTCTACTCTATACTAACTATCATCGGTCGCGGGGCCTACTTGTAATTTTATCAAAATATATCCATGTGAGATCTAGTTTTGAAGGATTAATTAAAGCGAATTCAATGTGTAATCGAATTTAATTTGGACTTTTGGTTTGTGAGTTATAAGATTTTTTAGGCGGTTCAAGTGGTGGGGCCATTGCTTGTGCTCCCTCATCTCTTCTGCCCGGCGCATGCTCTTATGTGGCTCTTTAGCGTAGGTGCGGGAAGTGCACCGGGAATACGGCGTTTCTTTGGGACACGATGTGATACGAAGCTTTCTGATGGTAGCCTCACCAAACTAGTCGGCGTGGTGTATACCCGGTAGTTTTTACGATCACCGGTCGCGAGCCAGGCGGTGCCGTGTGGTAGTGGGTGACACCGTGACGTGGGAGGCGAGGGGAAGTGATGGCTCAATACAAGTTGTACTAGTACGTGACACAAAAAATCAGCATCCATGTGCTGAGCACATACTATCTGCACCATCCATTTTGCATTGAGATGTGTGCACCACACCCGGCGAGAGAGATTTGGCACCACGGTGAAAAAAAGTGAACACGGGGTGGGAACAACGTGTAAACACGAATCTCATCAACCATGCATATCTTTATGCGGTATGATCGATCTTATCAAATTAATAAGCTTGTTCGATCGAGATCATCAACAATCCTATACATAAAAAAAATCGTAAATACATCAAGCATATTATCGTGCATATGATCCATCAAATACCGCACTTTACTAACGGCGAATAAACTCTCACCTTTGTTTTGCGGATCCTACACTCCTCACTGCTTGAGAACATGTGCGGCGGTGGGATCCCGTCAATCGAAAGTTTTACGCACCATCTTTCCCCTGCGGCGATGCCCATCATGGCGAGGAGGCTCGGTGGGGCGGCATCACGGTATTGTGGATACCACACACCAAAGGCTGGCAAAAGCGATCCCATTTATGTAATTTCAATAGAATGGAAGTTACGGAAGGTCGGCGTCGGCCAGATCTCGGGTCCTCGTAGCCGATCTCCGCATCAACCGCGGGCATATTCGTCGGTGGCGGCCGGTGTTAACCACTGTAGAGCAACGGGAGGACATACTTGGTGGCTTCATGCTCCCACAAAACCCAGCGGCGGGCGGTGTAGCATCCCCAGCGGCGGCACGGCGGTGTCATGGCCTGCGATGAAGATGTCAAACAAGCCGTCTGCGAAGCACGCCTCGGGTTTTCGACGGCGGCGGTCGGGTGATAATATTCTCGCGGTACTCGTGCCATTGCGGTACAGCACCCGGTTCGGGGATGCTCCATCCACGAGGTCGCCGCGCAGCGCTTTCATCTGCGAGCGGGTGGCCGCGTTGGTGAGGTCCAACATGGGATCTTACGAGACCTTGGCGACTCGAATCGCGATCTCTGCAAGCATGTCCAGCGGAAGGTTTTCCATGGCGCGAGGTGGCGGGGGCTTTTTTGGTGGAAAGCTCTAGGCGCTCTACTAGCCAAGTTTTGTGTGGTGAAGAGTGGTCGCTAGCACCGGGCCGGCGGGAGGCGAATAGCGGTGGCGCTTCGGTTGGTGTTGGTGATGAGCACCAAATGCGGGTGTCGGCCAGCGTGGTGCGAGGGGCGTGGGATTTTTTATGCGGCCGGCGGTGCGGTCGGCGGAGGTGTCAGCGGACGGACATGACACGTGGAGCGAGCCCAAGGAAATGGGCGGGCGCTTTTTTCGGTCAAAAAAAAATCATTAGATGCTCGAAAAATGTTGTTTCGAGTTGTATTTTTGAAATACAAATTTCAAATGTTGTCGATGGAACATGATATATAAGAGTAATAGATGTAACAAGACAATCTCTTGATAGAGAACGATTTTAAAAAATACTAGAAAGAAAAACCATCACATTTGGAGTTACCATGAGGGAGAAAGACTAGTCACAAGTTTTGACCACAAATTAAAAGAAAAAATTAGGGTTCTTGAGCCCTGAAAGTCTCCGACATGGTGGCACACGGCGTGCCGCGGATGTTAGGGATATGCGGTCTCTAGCGACGGAAGGACAAGCACAATTGATCCCGAGAACCTATCGTTCCTATCTATGCTATCGGTTTATGCTCTTTGGCCTTTCGATCGGCGAGTGCAACACGGACGGAAGAACTTACTACACTCGGCGCGGATCCTACACTCCTCGCTGCAGAAAATGCACCACAACCTCCCGTTTGTCGTTCGGCATAATGGCCGCACCATCTGGCTCTACGCGATGCCCGATCTGGCGAGGCACCGGTTGGGCTAGAAGGAGGAAGATCTTTGCCTGCATTGCATAGTGCGTGACCGCGAGTGGTTGTACAACACTTCGCCTTGCACGTGTGCGGGGCTACGTACAGCTCGTGCTCTTCGAGGGTGCAGCCATCGTTGCCGCCGTGTCGCGCTCCGGCTCCAACAACACCGGCACGGGCATCGTCGTCGGCGGCGGCGTTCCACAGCAGAGAAGAAGGGCGTGCACATACCGGCGAGTGCATGCCCTGAGTTGGCGGCTTGTTCGGCAAGTCGGCGGCGGCAAGAGCGGTGCCGCGGCCTTCTAGGAACCACGGCAAACAAGCGCTCTTCGCACGCCTCGGGTTGCGACCCGCGGCGAAGCTTGGCAATGAGACTCGCGCAATACTCGCGCGGTAGTACTCCGACCCCGACCCTCCTTTGGATCCTCTGCGCGACCATGCCGACCGCGGGAGTCTTGTCCTCAAGCAACTCCCGCGGAAGGTTCTCCATGACTCGAGATGCAAAAGGCGAGCTTGGTGAACATAGTCTCGCCGCACAGTAGTAGCCCCTGCAGTACAGCACCGATCGGTGGGATGCTCCGATCCCACTAAGGGGGGTCATCGCACACCGCTTTCATCGCGAGCCGGGTGGCCCTTGATTGGCGAGGTCCAACATGGGATCTTTGAGACCTTGGCGACTTGAATCGCGATCTCTGCAAGCATGTCACGCGGAAGGTTTTCCATGGCGCGAGGCGGCGGGGGGCTTTTTTTGTGCGGTCAAGAGTGGTATTTGTCACCGGCGGCGGGGGAGCGGTAACATGTGTTGGTGAGCACCGTGGGTGTCCGGCCAGCGGGTGCGAGGACGGGTGTCGTCCGGCCAGCGCAATCCGGTGGAGGTGTCCGGTGACGGACATGACACGCTGAACGAGTCTAAGGAAGTGGGCAGACGCCTTTTTTTTAGTCAAGAAAAACTAACCCAATGCGGGTGTGTACTAAGATAAACATTTTCAAACTATTACTACATGTTTTCCATGACAAGATGATCTCAAATCAAAAGTTGTAAACTATAAAGTTTCATGGATAGTTGAGAACTACAATCGGTATGTTTGAGGCTTGTCTATCCGAAGTCACTTAAAACATTTAAATTTCAATTTTCAATCTTTTTGAAATTGAGGCGTAGTTTTCCTTTACAAGATAATGTCAAATCAAAAGTTTTTAAGCTAGAGAGCTTCATAACTTAGCAAGATCGACAATTCTTATTTTGGTTGTTTCCCCATCCGACATAGTGCAAATGACATTGTTCACAAATCTTAGAAATCTCTCTCATAGATCCATAAACTTTATGAGGCGTGTAAATCTAGTGAATAATGTTACCGCGGCGTCGTCGGATGAATAAATGACCAATATAAAAAAATATGTACATCTTAAGAAGCTATACAACTTTTGTGTTCATTACTTCTTCTGCTTTGAAATCATTAGATGCCGAAAAATGTTGTTTGAAGTTGTATTTTTGAAATCAAATTTCAAATTTTTTTTGAGATTACATAGTACAACGCACATGCTCAACACGCCGCATAAAACCCTACCCCTATGAGCACCTTTGAAGGATTGAGCCAACAAATCTTGAAGTTCACGAAGTCACCACAGGCGCCTATGTTGCCGGCGGACGTCCGCCCGCCACTTACATGCATAGCGCCGGAAAATCGTTGAATAAATCCGAGGATAAAATGTCACACCCGGCATTTGAACGGGAGAACATGACAAGAGTAAGGGCACTCCCAACCCGAGACTCTATGGTAGAGTCTAATAAGGTCATTTATTATCTCTAATATCGTGGACTTAGAGTCTAAATAAGACTTGGAGTCTTGGTTATTCTCCATCTCTCTTCCATAAATATCTTTGCAACATCGGCGCCACATCGACCAAATTACAATAAATATGAATGTAATAAATACGCTTTGTAGACTCTACTCCCTCCATCCCTAAATGTTTGTCTTTCTCGCTTCCAGAAACTACTGCTGGCAATTATATATTAAAATATATAAATATTTATGCTAAGTAATTAGTATCATCGGAAAGATATTTTTGTCTAGTTTTTGATAAATTTATTTGTAAACATAAATTTTGCATGTATTTTGTACAAATCGAGTCAAACTTGTGGCACGAAAACCAACGGCGACGGTCAATTAGGGATGGAGGGAGTATGGTAGAGTTTGCATTGTGAGTGCTTTAATAGATGTACTCCCTCCGTTCCAAAAAGCTTGCAATTATGCGAAGCGTGTCGGTCAAATTTTCTCAACTTTGACTAGATAGGTTTGAGATAACATGTGCAACATTTATATCTCCAAATAAATTTATTAAAAAACTAGATTTAAAGATCTTTCGATGATACTATTTACTTAGTATAAATATTTATATATTTTAATATATAATTGCCGGCAATTTAAAACGTTGACTCCTCGGGAGGCGAGAATTGCATGTTTTTATGGAGCGGAGACGGAGGGAGTAACAAAACAATCTCTTGATAGAAGCGATTTTTTAAAAATAGAAAAAAAACCATCACATTTGGACTCTTAGTACTACTGTATGAGGGAGAAAGACTATTCACAAGTTTTGACCACAGGTCTAAAAGAAAAATTACTAGGGTTCTTGAGTCTTTAGATTGAAGAGGCCCTCCACGGAGGATCCTCTGTGGCCATGGCGGAGCCGGGGCGCAAATGTCGTCTCAAGCAACTCCCGCGGAAAAAGTTCTCCATGGGTGGCTCGGCGCGCCGCATGCGGCTTTCCTCGAGGCTCGGCGTGCACCGTGGGTCGGGAAATAATGTGGGTGCCCATCCGGTGCAAACTAGTTGTACTCCCTCTTGGTGTGCGGAGTACTCCACCTTACATGTGGGGTGTTTGTCGGCGCAAAGGTCAGTGGCGACATGACCGGCTCCATATAGGAGTAGGAGTAGTAGTACTACTACTACTATTTTTTTTCCATGACACGTGCTGATCATATCACACACCTTGCATGTGTATCCCAAGCTGGCGTGTCCTACACACCTCATTTGCCAAGAGGGCGCACGTGTCACGCCATGGATTCGTGAGTGTCATAAACGCGATGCCCGATCTCAATCGGCGAGGCACCGATTGACGGGCGGTCGAGGACCAGGGCGGATAGAGCGTAATTAAAAAATCAATTTTATAAAATATATGGAATTTGACCTTGGACCAATAATAAAATTTATAGAGATTCAATTTTTGAGCGACTTTCATGTCCCATTAAGATTCACTTTAAAAAATCTAACTTTTTTCTTACGGTGTGTACATTCCGCACACAAGCTTACTAAAAAAACTAAGTCACTCCTTGAAGCGTTAAGAAAATCTCAAAGGCCGTCCATAAAGTGCAAAGGAGGGAGTGCAATTCCTTTAGTACCACATTGCTAGTTGAAGGTGGAGTGAACCCACCTAAATATGGAAGTGTGAAATCTCTTGTTAGAAAAATTATTAAGGAGAGAGTCATGTGATCCTTCATAAAAAGGAATGCCATGTCCAGGACCTCCTCTCTCCTTCATAATTTCTTTTAATTTAATTTATATATTTTTTTTTTTTTTTGCGGCAACTTTCATAGCGAGTTTCTTTTGCCATATGGTGGTAGAGTACCTTTCATTAATCTCTCGCTTCTCTTTTCTTCCTTTAAGCCATTAAGAAAAAAAGAAGCACCTTTTATGAAGGATCAAATGACACTATAGTTTTCATACAAAGCGAGTGCCAAAAATTACATATACAGGGGACAAAGATTTTGTCCCCAAATAGGATAATGTTACAATTGGGACTAACTCCTCTTGTCCCGGGGTCAACAATGGTCGGGACTAAAGCTCTGGATCGAAAAGTCTGTTCTCCACTAGTGAAGTATATCACAACTTATATAACACATCTCAATTTTCATCATCATGCACCTCGGTAGGTACCCAGTATCGGACATCAACCATCACGGACGCACCAAAAGCTATCAAAAATAAGTTTGTTTGATCGAGATCAACTATCTAGACCGAGGTAGCTATACACCTACATAAGATCGATCAATCAGATTGAACACTGTGATCAAAATGCCTAGAATGCGGGACCGATGAACCTCTCACGGCTTTCGTCGCGGATCCTACACTCTTATTTGTAGAACCTATACGAGATGTACATATTAAGAAGTTATACAACTTTTATGTGCATGACTTCATCTGCTGAAATCATTAGATGCTCCAAAAATTTTGTCGAAGCTGTATTTTACGAAATTAAAATTTCAAACGTTTTAAAATAACATGACAAAAGTAATAGCGATAAGAATACAATTTCTTGATCAGACATTATTTCAAAAAAAAATAGAAAAGAAAAACTATCACATTTGGAGTTACTACGAGGGAGAAGAACTAGTCGCGGGTTTGGCCACAGTTAAAAAAAAAAAAATCGAGTTCTTGCAGAAGGCCTCTGCAAGCATGTCTCGCGGAAGGTTGTCCCGCGACGCGGGGTCAGCGGTCCCGCCCTTCAGTTAAGGGCGGCGATAATGCGGGTGAGTTAAACCCAGGCGGGCGGGCGGTGCACTTTCGGGCGCAGATGGCGACATGACCGTTGCGGCAAAAATTTAGGCCCTCCTATTCCCGTGACACGTCGATCATATCCACACCCTTGCACGAATCCTTTGCGTATCCTACACCTCATTTGTAGAATAGGGCCCAAGTCTGCCACCGTCGTTAAGGTCAATCTTTGGCGCGGGCCGCGATGTGTGTGTCCGCTGCGCTGGACGCCTGCCGTTTTTACAACCACCTACACCCATTGGGAAGACGAGAACGAAAGACGACGCCTTTTTTTTCCAGCACGGGTCTATTTTTTTTCCCAGCGCTCTGTTCACTAATCATTTCAACTACAATCAAAAATCCAAACAGCACAAATTTGGAAAAAATATAACACAATGCATACTCAGGATCTTTCCAACATCATCCATACATATGATCGATCAAATTTAAAAAGACCACTCTTTACTATTAACGACGAATAAACTCTGACACTGCTTTGCGGATCCTACACTCCCCTCATTTTGCAGAACTTGTACGACGGCTGGAATTCCGTCCATGCGCCAAATGCTACGCACCGGTCTTGCCCTCTGCGGCAATGCCCGTCATGGCGAGGCTCCGGTGGGGTGGGATCCGCGGTATTCTAGATGCCACACATTAATCAAGTCGCAGCGCGCAAACAACCCACACATTTTGGCGGATTTTAATAGAATGGAAGTTGTCGAAGGTCGCGTACGTCCCTGCCGTCTCGGGGTCGCGCCGATCTCGCATCAACCGCCGGGCACGGTCGTCGGCGGCGGCCGGTGTTACCCTGCCAGAGCACAAGAGCAAGGACATGCCCGGCGGCCTTATGCTCGGCCTGCTGGCACACTGCAGCATCACGGCGGCGTGACGGTGTCACGGTCTTCGATGAAGGCGACATACAAGCCGGCTACGAGCACGCCTCGGGTTGCGTGACGCCGAGCCTATTTGATCCAGACTCGCAATACTCAGCGAGTAGTGGAAAAGCTCCGGCCGATTTGCTGCCGGTATAGCAGCGGGTCAGTGGGATGCTCCGTCCCACGGGGGATCCTACCACGCCGCTTTCATCTCTGAAAAGGCACCCGTAGATTGGTGCCTCTTTGAATCCGCTGAAACCTTGGCGACCACGAATCGCGATCACGTGCAAGCATGTCACGCGGAAGGTTTGCCATGGCGTGTGAGCCAGCGGTGTGGCGGGGTTTTCTTTGGAAGCTCGAGGCGCGATCTAAGGCGGTTTTGTGCGGCGAAGAGGTAATGAACGGCCGATTGGCAAAGAGAGGTGAGCGGCAAATGCGGGTGTAGTTGGTGAAGAGTGGTGAGCAAAATGCCGGTCTGCAGGGAGATGTAGGATTTTATGAGTGGGGCGGCCGGCGGCGGGTTGGCGAAGAGATGTGAACGGTAATAATGTGGTAGCGTAGCCCGGTACACTCCGGCGGGAGGTCGGCGGCGGACACACAACCCGGTGGGCAGCGCGAAGGAAATGCGTGCAGCGTCTGTAAAGATTGCAAGAACCTAAACCCTAAACCTAAAGTAAGGAGCCCCCTCCTGTTATCTTCAAAAAAGAACATATACACAATAACACGTACTGGTATTGATTCATGCAAGACCACTACCTACTCATACCCACTTTGTGCACCAAGGAATAACCTACGGCAATCGGCGCGGATCCCTACTCCCTACGCTGCGAAGCAGATGGGTACAGCTCCCATACTCCCGGCGCCCAGCCATCCATGAAGCCGCACCTATCGGCCATCTGCACCGATGCCGTCCTGGCGAGGGCAGCGGTTGGTCGAGCGGGAAGAAGTTTCCTCTACGCGCGCGGGGCATCACCAAGCCGTCGTGCAACACTCCCATTACCTATCCGCGGGCTTTGCATGGTTCGCGGTACTCAGGGTGCAGCCATCGTCACCGCCGTGTCGCTTCGATCTCCGCAAAACCACCCGAGCACGGTCATCGTCGGCGGCGCCCGGTGTTATCCATGAAACACGAGAGCAAGGACATGCGGCGGCGCCTTATGCTCGGCGCGGCGGGTAGCGATGATGCGCAACGGTCACTGATGATGACTGCATACAAGCCGGCTTTGAAGAAACGCCGGGTTGCCAGCGGCGGCGAGCTGGCGATAAGACTCTCGATACTTGCGTGAGTAGTGGAAGGTCTCGCCCCCACTTGCGGTCTGACACCTTGTCGGTCGATGCTCCGTCCCACTAGGGTGTCGCCGCGCCCGCTCTCATCGTGAATACCATTTGCTCCGCAAGAATGTGGAGGGCCTCTATGGGATCCGCTGAGAGCTTGGCGACGCGAAGTGCAATCTCTGCAAGCATGTCAACCGGGGAGGTTTCCATGGCGCGAGACATGGCGCGGCCTTGAGCGGAAACTCTGGCCGGCGCGCTCTAGGGCGTTTTGTGCGGCGAAGATAGGTGAGCGAGCAGCAATGATGTGGTGCGTGGCCCAATGGCACCCTACGGCGGCGGTCGGCGATGGACATATATACCACCGCCGAAGCGAAGCGTCGAAGGAAATGGTGAACGCCCTTTCAACCATAGTAGTACGACCTATCCCGGTCTTGGCGTCTGTAGGAATAAATGTTTTCAAACTTACTCCCTCTATCACCGTGTTTCCCAGAAACAAATGCGGCAATTATATATTAAAATATATAAATATTTATGCTAAGTAATTAGCATTATCAAAAAAGATCTTTAAGTCTAGTTTTTTAACAATTTTATTTTAAGATTTAAATGTTGCACGTATTTTCTAAAATTTGAGTCAAATTTGTGGCATGCATCCACGGCGACAAGCTTTAAGGGATGGAGGTACATCTCAAATCAAAAGGTTGTAAACTATACAAAGTTTCATGGATATCGAGAACTACAATCGTTATATTGGTGGTTTGTCTAGCGAGGTCACTTAAAACATTTAAATATTAATTTTCAATCTTTTTGAAATTGAGGCGTAATTTTCCTTTACAAGATAATGTCAAATAAAAAAACTTTTTAAGCTAAACGGTTTCATAACTTAGCAAGATCGACAATTCTTATTTATTTATCGGCCCGCGAGCAAAAGCGATCCTTATTGGGCGAGGGCCGGGACAAAGTTCTTGAAGCCCGGTAATTTTTTTTTGCCCGACCCGTGCAGAAATATTACATTTTTAGCTATTTTGTAGTGGAAAATGCGCTGGTAGCCCGCCCGGGCCCGGCCGAGCTTCGGCTCGGAAAATCTAGGCTGACTTCCCGGTGGGGCGTCATGGGCGGGATTTTTTGGTCGAAATAACTTAGGGTTTTTCGGCCCGACGCGAAAAACCTTCGGTATATTCTTTATTTTGGTTGTTTCCCCATTCAACATAGTGCTAGTAACATTGTTCACAAATCTTGAAATCTCTCTCGTTGTTTCATCAACTCTATGAGACATGCGTAAAATCTTGTGATGAACAAAGTTCTTTGCGACACCGTTGGATGAAGAAATGACCAATATAAAAAATATGTACATATTAAGTTATACAATTTTTATGTTCATGAATTCTTCTACTGAAATCATTAGATGCTCCAAAAATGTTGTTTGAAATTGTAATTTTTGAAATTCAAAATTCAAATGTTATCAATAAAACATGACAAAAGTAATAGCGATAAGAATACAATAGGTTTATACAACATTATTTTACGAAATTTTAGAAAAACCATCACATTTGGGTTATTATGTGGGGAGAAAGACTAGTCACAAGTTTTTCGCCGCAGTTTAAAATGAAAAATCAGAGTTCCAGCAAGTCGAGCGGCGGCGAGACGGTTGCGCCTGACCTTCCACGAAACCGACAGGACATGTGCACGCTCTGGAGCACGCCTTGGGTTGCCGGCCTTGGCGATGGCATGGCGATGAGACTCGCGCGGGTAGTACAGCGGCCCCCAGCCATAGCCATAGCCGTCGACGTCGACCCGCCGCCGGTGCAGCACCCGGTCTAGTGGAATGCTCCGTTCGGCGTAGGCGCGGCTTACGTTTCGTGTCCAGGTACAGATGGCCCATAGATTGACCCGCCATCGGGTGCGCTCACGGCGACGACGTGGCACGGGCGCAGCTGAGCTGCTACGGTGACGACGAGCGGCTGCTGTGGTGGTGCGTGGTGGCGGGGTGTGCCGCTGGAGCACGGCGGAGGTCCGTGGCGGAGGGACGGCCGGAAGGCGGGCCGGGCGCGCATCAGGAGGCGGCGCCGTCGTAGCGGCGCTCTCTCTCAGCGCGTGGAAAGTTTCATGAGGTACGCTCATGGAAAGATTCCTCTAGAAAAAAATTCATGAGAATCTGTTCATGATTCTTTGTTCTTCCGTGAGGAAAAATTGAATTCCATGAGGTATGAGCTCATGGATTTTTTCCTCTGTTTCACCGGAAACCAAGAGCAAGAACCTTTCTGTAAAATTCCTTTGGCCCTAAGTTTGTTCGAAAGTTTTCAGCCATTTAGATCGAGGTAGCTATACATAATATATAAGATCGATGGATCGGATTGAACCTGCAGCGCTCAAAATGCCCAGAATAGAGGGCCAGATGAACTCGACACTTTCGTTGCGGATCCTACACTCCTCGCTTTGCGGCGGCTCCACGACTCCGATTAGGTGCATCCGGCTTCATGCCGCACCATTACGGCTCTCTGCCGCGATGCCCATCATGGCGAGGCACCATTTGGGCTATAAGGCGGGTTGTAGGCAACTCTTGTATCAAATGCGCCGCCAAGTAGAAAACAGCCTAAAATCCCATGATTGTCGGCGGGGCAGTACAATTGATGTTCTTCCGCGTCGGCTATGCGCCCGGTGGTAACCGATCTTCGCAGCACCCGCCGGGCATAGTCGTCGTCCGCGGCACCGGTGTTTGCCCTGAGAGCACAAGAGCAAGAGCATTCTTGGCCGGTTTCATGCCCTGACGCGGCGGCGCTCTGCGGCATCTCGGCTGCGGCGTGGCGGTCGGCGGCCTTTGGCGAAAGGCGACATACATGCGGCCTGATGTGCAGCCTCCGGGTTGCCCGGACGGCGGCGAGCTTGGTGACAAGACTCTTGTGATACTCGGCGATACCAACCGCGGCCGGCGGGTATAGAAACATCCGGTCAGCAGGATGCTCCGTCCCACCGGGGGGGTCCCGCGCCGCTTTCATATCGAGCAGGTGGCCCGTGGGTGTGGAGGTCCTCCATGAGATCGCTAAGACCTTGGCGACACAATCGCAATCTCTGCAAGCATGTCAGCGGAAGGTTTTCCATGGCGCGGGGCGGCGCTGCGGGGGCTTTTACGGTGGAAGCTCGGCGCGCGAAGAGTGGTCGCTGTCACCGGCGGGAGGGGAGGTGGCGGCGGGCGCTCGGTTGGTGAGCGGCAAATGCGGGTGCGTCTTTGCGTAGCCCGGTGCAGCGACATGGGTGCACTCCGGCGGAGGTGTCGAGCCACGGACATGAACCGCGGAACGAGGTTCAAGGAAATGGGCGAACGAACTATCCCAATCTTGGCGTCTATCACGATAAATGTTTTCTTGTTTGATTTTCTATGACAAGATGATCTCAAATTAAAATGTTATAAACTACAAAGTTTCATGGATATTTGAGAACTACAATCGTTATGTTGGGGGCTTGTCTATCGAAGTCACTAAAAACATTTAAATTTCAATTTACATTTTCTTCTTGAATTTTTTATAACCATTTTTTTTTCTTGAGATTGATCGAGACACTAAGAGTTTCATAACTTAGCAAGATCTACAATTACGGTTGTTTCCCCATCGACATAGTGCTAGTGACATTGTTCACGAATTTTAGAAATCGCTCTTCTACTTTCATAAACTCTATGACAGTGTAAATCTTGTGGATAGTGTTACCGCGACATCATCATATGAAGAAATGACAACTTTTATGTTCATGACTTCTCCTCTTGAAATCATTTTAGATGCTTTCGAAAAATGTTGTTTGAAGTTGTAATTTTTGAAATTCAAACTTCAAATGTTGTCGATGAAACATGACAAGAGTAATAGAAGTAAGAAAACAATCTCTTGATAGAGTATGATTTTACAAAATTTTAGAAAGAAAAACCATCACACTTGGAGTTACTATGAGGGAGAGAAAAGACTAGCTAGTCACAAGTTTTGACCCACAGTTAAAAAGAAAAATTAGGGTTCTTGATCCTAAAGGTCTCCGACATGGCGGCACACCGGCATGTGCGCGGATGTCAGTCTCTCTCTAGCGACCATCACCATGTCATTAGCAATGATATCTTACCGGCGACTTTTCGAGCATAGGTCAAAAAAATTTAATAAATATTATTCGTCTTATTTTCACTACTATAATTAATTCGGCGCTTCTGCGACAAGGTACGAAGTGTTCACGTCGGCCGGCTCTGCCTCTGCGACACGCGCGCGTCCCCGTAAAAAGTATTGTTGGAAAAGGTTTTGGTCAAAACTTTTTTGGGAATATAAAAACTCGTCGTTCCGTCCATCATCTACACCTGCACTACAGACTCCTTTTTTCCAACACGGGTCTATAGAATCGTAATCATACATACCTCAACACTGTGTATAGTAGGTGTACTGTACATCAGGGGTCACGTATGGAGTCATTTCACATGCCTGTTCGATCGATCGAGAGAGAATGAGGTGAGTGTTCGATGCCAAATTTGTTTCAACACAAGGCCAAAATTTGGCTCTTTAGAACAAATCAAGCTGAATTGTTGAGCCACAATGCACAAGCTAGCAATACGAGGTTCAATCTGATTCTTGGAGAGCGAGCATTCCAAATTTGAACAACTTTTTGATAATATAACAACATTACGGAGAAACAGGTTGTTTTGCTGGCGCCTAATTTTGGCTGATTTAATAGTATTCCGTGAGACATAACAAGCTGAAACAAGATGAAGCAAGAGCACCACGAACATTGTCAAAGAGAGGAAGCAAGACCTAAGCTATGAAGACATTATATGGGCGTCCCTCGGGTCGGACTTCGAGTAGGGGCGGCGACACCCTCGAGGAGCTTGGCCGGATTATAATCTCAAGCGCAGGTCTTAGCGCTAGCCATGGCCATGACCGGGGCTCGAGACCTACCGCGGGAGATTATAGTCCTATGGCCGTGAGCCCCACTCGTTGAAGTCCATTGAAAGGGTCTCTCGGCAAAACTTGAGTCCGACCCGGAAAAATGCTCAACTTCGGCGAGGAGAGGGGAGCAGCCCGCCCGGCGACCTCCGGCACACGAAGCCAAACTTTAAAATAGAAAGCTGTATGTAAGAGCCAAATTATTGAGCAATATAGGAGGAGTCACATAAATTTGTAAGACAACGGACTGTTCTAGCGTTCGCACTTTGGATCGGTCTTTGGGCGCTAATTGATGTCACTCAAGACTTGTCTACGAGGGAGACATGCATTCAAGCGACACTTAACTCCAAGAAGGAGTTGGCAAAGCAACACAAAGAAAATGTGCTTTTCTTGCCACATTTTCTTCGACCTCCCTCCCCATACTTTTATAATCTCCCGCGTAGGTCTTTGTGGTTGTACAAGCTATAGCATGAATCACACAAACATTCAAGACAAAACAAAACCTTTTTTAGAGCAACTAAAAAACTTCAAAAAAAGTGCACTTGAGAGATCTCAGCGGTGTTTGCAAGAAGATGTGCTTCTTTTTGCGACATTTTCTTGACCTCCTTCCCAACCCAACACTAGCTAAAACAAAGAGATCGAGGCGGCCGGGACTTGAGACCACATGAAGTCGAGATGCGAGCGGGCGGGACTTCGATCGGATCTGCAACCACCAAAAAAAAAAAAAACTTATGTATTTCTTTGTTTCTAGAACCACATGAAAAACCATATCTAGCTGCATGGATGTGATAAAAAGCACCACCTGCACGCCTGGGATGGAGCGGAAGGCGAAAGCGAGGCAGACCCCCTATGTCGGACCGCTCTGTACTAGGTTTGGTTGAGATGAGTTTGGAAAGTCGGGACGGAGAAAGAGGTGAGAATATCGGTATGAGAAGAGGTGTAGCATGGGAGAAGGAAGAGGCGAGAGGCTGCGAGAGAAAAGCGCCCATAGTAGCACTATTATAAAGGAATCCGAGGTGGCTCTTTGTAGAGTGTTCGATGAGAACACCATGGTCCCACGGTTAATGTAAAGGGCGTTTGTACCTTGTGTGCTATTTCAAAATTTCAAACATTGTTTGGAGTAATAGGACTATGGGAGAATTAGGAATTTGGTACTGAAAAAAGTTTGTCTTAGGAATCTGGCATCATTTCTTTTGACTTTGGGAATCGGCCTCAAAGCGAAAATTTGTTAGGAATCGGCCCTTCGTCACTTTTTGGAAAATATGCATGGTTCACGACTAACAAGACATCAAGTTTTCATCGCATGTGATCGATAGATCGATCAATCCCAATTTAAAACTTGCTCATACTGCCCACACAACACCACAAAAGAAACTTTCACACTCCTTGCGGATCCTACACTTCAAATGTTGTCCATGAAAGCGTGACAAGAGTAATAGAAGTAAGAAAACAATCTCTTCATAGAGCATGATTTTACAAATTTTTAGAAAAGAAAAACCATCACACTTGGAGTTACTATGAGGGGAGAAAAGACTATAGCTAGTCACAAGTTTTGACCACAGATTAAAAAGAAAAATTAGGGTTCTTGATCCTGAAGGTCTCAACATGGCGGCACACCGGCATGCGCGGATATCACCAGAGATGAGGTCTCTCTAGCGATGGAGCGTCCATCACCGTATCATCGGCAATGATATCTTACCGGTGTCTTTTTGAGCCGCAGTGCGTAACATACCCGTCTTTGTTATGCTTGTACTGCTGTATGCTTTCAAATTGAGTATATACTATATTGGGCCGATTTTTAGTTTGCACCGTCACTCTATTCACTCATCATTTCAGCAACATGTATTATACGAAGTATATCACAATTCACAACTATTAAAACACATCTCATTTTTCATCATGAGGCACACACCCTCCATCCCACAAATAAGTGCACTTCTTATTTGTGGTTAGATCTTATTCAAAAAAAATTTAATAAATATTATTTGTTTTTGTTCGACTTGTTCAATAATTAGAGATATTTTCCTCATGATGTATTTCTTCTATTATTTGCTTAAAAAATTAAATAAGGCGAATGGTCAAACAAAAATTGTAAAAGTCAAAGATGTTCATTTATTTGGGGAATCGGTGATTCTACCCTCCTTTTAAAGGCCAAAGGCGTTTCTACCCTCCCTTTTTTCAAGCGTACAATTTTACCCTCAGTTTTCTTGATTGGAAGTGCCATTTACCCTTATTTTTTAGACACCGTCAGCGGTGAGAAAAAAAAAAACAAGCAGCCCAAAAGGACCACCATGCCCCTTGGTTGGACGAGGAAGCGCATGCGCTTTCCTGCGTCCGCGAAGCACGCATGCGCCCACGGGATCGAAGCCACCCCTCAGCGGAAGCGGCGCCGCCCTGTGAGAAGAAAAAAAATTCCCGTCGCGAGATCGAGGCCGCCCGCCTTCGTCTCCCTCGGCGCCGATTCCAACCTCCACACCGCCGATTCGTCCCTCAGCGCGCCGATTCCTGCGGTCCGCCCCCTCGGCACAACCACCATGAGGCCGGGCGGATAGGGTTGAGGGGGCTAGGGTTTGAGGGTGGTCGGCGGGGCGGCGTCGCCCGGTGCCCCCCGGTGGCGGGGGGGAAGCCCTCGGTATTTGCCAAAGGGCTGCCAAGGGAGGAGGTAGATCTCTCTGTTCATCTCCCTCTCTTCCTCATTCGATCACGGCCACTATGGAGGAGCTAAGGTATTTCCCCAATTTACGGCGTGTTTGTTTTCTGCTGTGAATTTGTAGATAGGTTGGCTTGTTTATTTTCCCAATTCTGAGCATGTTTATTTCTCTGCTTTGTGATTTGTAGGATAAATCGCAATAAATTGGAACTTGTTGTTAGAGTTTGTTCATTTTTAAACTTGTCGGACAATGGTTCAAAAACATGGTGTCAAGGTAGAACTTTGCCCGGCTAAGGTTATTGACCCCAAAAGTTTTAGGTTCTTTGCAACTAGTTGATTTCATTGGGGAGCATTGCTTTTGGGGGTTGAAGCAGTATGTTACATTGTGGCGTGATTTAGAGGATGATTCTATGGAAATTAAATCGGATGAAAATCTGTTGGAGTGGTTTCAACTCAATGATAAGAGTGGGTTAGTATGTATCAATGCTTTCGGGTCAATGATTTTGAGGGGCCACTAGAGTTTTCTCCAACAAAGAGAAGGTTTCACCCTACTTTGAGGGGCTAATTTACTCTCAATTGAGGAGGCGGCAATGAGAGAGACACAAATAAAGAGCCACAACCCCACCTAAAAAAAAAGACATTGTTCTCCAAAAAAAAAGCTCGGCCAAAAGAAAGTGCTTTTGATGAAGAGGTACTTAGTGATAGCGGCTATGACAGCGACTTATTTTGCATCATCTAGTGCTTTTCTAATGATGCTTGGTCGACTCGACTCGAGTTTGATCGATGGTGAAATTGTTGATGAGGAAAATGAGTACGATCCTCCCATGTTTTTCGTATGATGCGATGATCCATGTATTGATGTGAATGTGGTGTTCCCGGATGTGGATCGATTGCAAGTTATTACATGTTACACATTTCTCTGTCTTGCATAATCATGCTTTTGAAACCTTACAAAAGACAAGACCAGATTTAGGGCCATATGTTTTACGACGGTAGGAGCATTTTTGCCATGGGGCGAGCAGGCGGTTTATTCGAGCCTCGATGGACTGGAGCCCGGCAGTTTGTTGCGCGGTGACATTGAGCCGGGGTTTTTATCTTTGGTTCGAGCCCTCGATCAGGATCAGTAAAGACCTTTACGTCCAGTCGGCGTGAGCCTGTTTTGATTGATGGGGTTAGCCGAGAATCGGTACCCGGTGAAGCAAACGCGGTCGTGGCCAAGCTTGTGTTCTGTAATGTCGCGCTATGCGTTCGTGCTCTCCTCTACACCGGGTGTTCCTTGGCCGCCTTTTATAGTCTAAGGAGCCAAGGGAACTGTCAATGTTTTACGACCGAGAGTCTGCCACGGGGTGAACCGGGCAGTTTGTTCGAACCTCGATGAACGGAGCCCGGCAATTTGTTCGCAGGTGACATTGAGCGGGGTTTTTATGCTGGTTCGGGCCCTCGATTAAGGATCGAGTAAAGACCTTACGTCGGTCGGCGTGAGCTTTGTTTTTTTGATTGATGGGGTTTAGAGGAGAATCGGCTATGAAGCCTAGCGCGGTAGGTGGCCAAGCTTGTGTTCTATGTGTTCGTGCTCTCCTCTATGAGGTGTTCCTTGGCCGCCTTTTATAGTTTAAGGAGCCAAGGAACTTTGCGATCCTAGTCGGATCTGAGAGAGGGTTGTCCGTAGAGGAACCGAACACCCGAACTCTAAACAAGGTAACGACTAGTGTTCTATCTAATTACTTGAGAAGTCACCGTAGCTATGCTTCCATTGCCTTACGGGAGTTGTTTGTGGCCCTTGAGGCTAGGATAGAACCCTGCGAACAACTTCAGTAGAGTTCTTTGGTGATCCTGTATTTACAAGCCCCCGAGCATCTCAATTTCGAGCCATGAGAGTTGTCTTGCTCTTCTCGGGCGAGGCCTTGATATGGTCTTCAAGATCATCTTCACAGTGCAATTTTGAAAAAAGTGCACCCGTAGGAGTGTAACCCGAGCTTCTTGCTTTTTGGCACAAAGAGGCTGGAAGGTCTTTGAGTTCTTTCCTCCGTCTTGAGTCCTTCTCGTCGCCGGACTCTTCTTTCTTGAAAGGAGAGCCTTGTTCCTTACCCCCGAGCATCTCATGTTTGAGTCATGAGAGTTATGCGCTCTTCTCGGATGTGGCCTTGGCGGTTCTTGTCGTCTTCATGCGGCGTGCACTTTTGTTGAAAAAGTGCACTGTAGGGTGTAACCCCAGAGCTTCTTGCTTTTTGGTACAAAATTTTGGAAGGTTTTGAGTTCTTCTCCTCCGTCTTGAATTCTTCTGCGTCGTCGGGCTCCTTTGAAAAAAAATCGTGCCCGGGTATCCTGTAGCCCCGAGCATCTAAGAGTTCTTTTTGTAAATAGAGCTCTTAGAGGTTCTTCCTTTTCGGGATTTTGGCCGTTTCTCTTTTTCCGTGCGTTCACGGGAGTCGCGAGTGTGCTTTTCTTTGCGCTTCGTTTTTTAGGAAGCGTCGGTGCATGGCGATCATTGCCATAAATTCCATCACTGCGTGTTTTGAGGTGACGCTCCTTTTTGCTAGTTGCCTCGTCTTACGTGGACTGGTCCATAGGCATGTTGGTTTTGCCTATAAATATGGCCCTTCTTGCCGTTGAGAAACGAGTGTCTTTCTTCTTCTCTGCTTCTTCTTCCTCTTGGTACTGTCTCTCTTCTTTTTTAGAAAAAACTTCTTTTCGACCGATCCATGGCGGTTCTCTTGAGTGAGTTGGATCAGCCTTGAGCGTCTTTTAGCCTTACGGAGTTCTTCTGCGAGTGAGGGATGTCTTGTGATCGGGAATAGCGGCCGGGGCTATTCCCGCGGCCGGTTCCACACCGGGGAAAGTTTGGGGAGTGAGTGCGGGATGTCTAGTGATCTAAGATGATCTCCTCTCCTCCTTCGTTTTTCTTGGTGTGGGGGGTAGGGTTCTTTTTGGTTACCCTCACGAGCCTCTTTGGTCTACTTCCTCCGCTTGGGTAGACATATGCCGGCTTCCCAACCGGTATTGGTCGTGCTTCGTCTTGAGGGGAAGGTTGTGCCTTTTAAAGGAATTGCTGAAGATGGTGCTCTTTGGGTGCGCTTCCTTCTACTCTTTGTGGAGTTGGCGCTCCCTTTGGGCTCTTTTCATCTGCTGCGATCATGGTGAACTCCGGGCCTTACGTAGAGGGTTCTTTTCTTCGCCCGGGTAAACTTATCTTGATCCTGGGGTCCATTATTTTGCCGTCGTCGGGGTTCTTGAGCTCAGTGTTTATGGACTTGGGCGCAAAGGGTCTTGACTTCAGTAGCCTTGAGTTGTTGAGACTCGGGCTCTTGGGGTTCAGAATCTGGTCGGGCGCTCCGTCTTCTTCGCCGTTGGATCGGTTTTTTTGGGTTTCTCACGCCTACGGTGTTGTACTCTTTAGGATTGTAGGGCCCCGAGGTCTTCTTTGTATCTTATGCGTGGGAGTTCTTGTTGGGCTCCCCGTGCATCTAGTCTTCTTTGTATCTTGTAGGGAGTTGTTTCCCATGTAACTTGTAATCTTCAAGATGTTGAAAAAAGATGTCTGTCCCTTATCCATCTTGCAATTGTCACTTCTTGTATGATTCTGATCTGCCTTCGTGCAGACTTGTTTGCGGTTGTTCTCTGCTTGCTCTTGAAGTGATCATCCGGGTTGTTTTCCTCGATAACTTGTTGCGATTGCGCCTTTAGAGTTCTTCCTTAGGCTTCGGCTCTTATCTCCTTCTTGTAGACTTCGTGCCGAGTTGTTTGGAGTCATGCTCTATGACATCAGTGTTGTTTCATCTGATGATTCAGCTCGCCTTTCTGTAGACTTGGCTGTAGATAGTGTTGAAGTCTTGCTTCGAGTCGTTAGGGTTGTTTTCCTGACTTGTCAGCTTGTCTTCTTGTAGACCCGCTGGAGATAGCATAGGATCTTGTCCTTGTGCGCCTTTGGGTTGTTTCTTCCTTGGTGCGTCGGCTGGCCTGTTCATAGGTCTTGCCATAGTAGATTGGAGTCTTGCTTGATTGCTTTAGAGTTCTTTCTTCGAAGGAAGGAATCAGCTTGCCTTTTACGTAGACTTGGGTGAGGATAGTTGTAGGGGTCTGCTCCGTTTTGTCGGTGTTCATATCTTCGACAAATGACTTCTGTCTTCTTCTTTAGACTTGTCATGATGATTGGAGACTTGCTCTTGAATTCGAGTTGTTCTTTACGGAGTATCGGCTTGTCTTTTTCGTAGATTATTTGAAGGTGATGGAGTCTTGCTCACGGTCTTGGGGGTTGTTTCTTGTGAAGATCCAGCTCGTCTTTTCTATAGACTGGCTGGTGTTGGTGGAGTCTTGCTCCTAGTCTTGAAGACTAGCTGGTGTTGGTGGAGGCTTGCTCTGGTCTTGAGGGTTGTTTCTTACGAAGATTCATTTCGTCCTTACGTGGACTTCTTGATGGTGGTTGGGTCATCCCCATGTTGCGGGGTTGTTTTCCTCGGCATGTGACTTGTGTCTTCTTCTAAGACTTGTCACGATTGTTGAGGAAGGTTTCTCGGGCGTTTCGGTTTCTCCTTTTAGGCCCTCTAAGCGTTGTCTTTTCTTAGGCGTGCTAGTGTAATTTGGTGGAGTCGTGCTCGAAAGAGTTGTTCTAACTTCGGGGTTGCGCTTCTGGGCTAGGGCTCTCCCATCTTTGTCGGTGGACTATTCACATGGCGTCCCTTGTAAGGTTCTCGGTCGGGCCCATTTAAGTGCAGCTGCGGACTGAAGGTCAAGATGGTTGGGTTCCTATTTCATAACACTTTGCAATCCACCTTGCCTGGTTTGGGCTGCTCTCGCTTTACGAGAGACTTATGTGAGGCGATGGGTTTCTATTTCACAACACTACACCGTTCGCGCTGATTTGAAAGGCCGTCGCCGTCATTGGACATAGTGGCACTTTACGGACCCTCGATGGCCTCTGCGACCTAGGCGGGCGATCCCAGCGTCCTCTTTTCTCAAAAGTCGAAGTTCGATCTTCGCTAGGATTTAAGGTGTGGATGCTATTCGAGCTAGGGCGTCGTGTGGTTCCACCCTTGGAATTTGACCTCCGTTACGGTGGTCGGGGGTTGCCTTCTTTTTGGTCGACATCTTTCAAGGTGAAAGCGCCAATTCGGGCTGTTTGTTCATCTCCCTTGGGAGGCATGCGGCTATACTTTTGGCGACTTGTTTTTGGTGGAAGTGCTTGGTAGCGCGTATTTGGTGACCTTTCCCTGTTGGTTGGTGGGAGTTCTTCTCGGGCTTGATCTTCTTCTTGTTGAAGTGTCGGAGAGTTGTTTTTACGTTACGCTTCTTTCTCATTTGCCTTGAGTTCCTCGATTCACGGGTAGAACCTTACGAGGTTGGCTTATGTGCGGGGAGTTTTACGATTTCTTCTCCTTGCATGGTCATCGGTTCGTAGGTTCACGGTCGGTACTCTTTTGGCGATGTATGGTCCTTCCCATTTAAAATTTTGAGCAATGTGTGCTTGCCTTCCGTCTTTTGATTTCTCTTGAGTACTTGATCTCGGGTTGAGGTTTTTCTTGGGCGTGTGCTCTTGTCATAATGCCTTCTTAGTCCTTTGCGGATATCTTGCGCTCACGGAGGATTGCATTCGATCGGCGTCTTACGCCGCGGTCGATTTTTAGTCTTCTTGTCTGTTCTCCTTCTCCTTCTTCAAATTGCTTTCGATCCTTGGAAGCTCCATATAGTAGAATGCCGGTAGGAAGGGTGAGTAGCTTTGTTGCTCTGTGATTTGAGTTCTTAGGCCCCGGGCGACTTTTGGAAGTTCTTCAATCCATTTTGCGCGTCGTAGTCTTTAAGTTCTTCATATAGTCTTGGCTTTTAGTCCGGCAAGGATGAGTCCGTTAGCTCTTTTCGACTTGTCCGTTAGCTTTGAGGATGTGCCCGCGAGGCGTAGTCTATCCGTATGCCACAATCTTGTGCCCAATCTTGAATTCTGGCTGCTTTGTGAGCGGTGATCAGGGTCGGTGATGATCTGTTGGGCATCGAATGCGTGCATGATCTCTTGGATGAACTTCATTTGCCTTGGTGGGCTGAAGGTGACCAATGGCTTGTATTCTATCCATTTGGTGAATTTGTCGATGGCGGCGTAGATGTATTCATATCCTCCTTTGGCTCTTTTTAAGTGGTCCGACTTGATCTAGTCCCGGCACAAAAAAGGCCATGATGGTGCATCTTGATTAAGTTGTGGTGGCACATGCGCTTGTCTTTGCGAACATCGGCATCCTTTGCATCTTCGACCCGAGTTCTTCTGCGTCTTTGAGAATTTTGTTGGCGGTAGTATCCGGTTACGAATGCTTTTCCCGCGAGGGTTCTTGGCTGCGTGGTTTTCCACGGCATCGAGTGGATTTCTTGTAGGATGTCTTTTCCTTCTTGAGCTTATGCATTTGAGTAGTACTCGATGATCTTTGCTCTCTTGTAGGGATTTTTTTTCTCCGATGAGCACGTAGTTCTTGCTTCTTCTCAAGATCCTTGTTGCCGGCTTTGTCATCGGGTAGCGTCTTGTTCTTGATGAAGTTAATGATGTCTTCGATCCGGGGGTTGTTACGTGATGGGGAGATTATCATTCGCCGTTTAGGGCTGATTGCTCCATCTTTGTCTTCTTACGGGTTCCTTTGATAGATGGTTTCAAGAGCTCTTGACGAATACTCTGGTGGGACTTGTGCTTTTGTCGGATCGAGTTTGGCTAGCGCGTCTGGCTGCCGCGTTTCGCATCCTGAGCGCGTGTAGGATTTCTAGGCCTTGGAAGTTTTTTTTTTTCGGGTTGCGTGCTTATACAGCGCCAATAGAGGCCCATGTTGTCCTTTATGCGGTCGGTCCTTGTTGACTTGATTGATGACAACGGTAGTCATCGTATACTTGTAGTCTCTTGATTCCCGAGTTCTTGCTATCTTGAGGCCGTGGATGAGTGCTTCATATTCGGCCTCGTTGTTTGTAGCTTGCCACATGATTTGCGGCAAGTACTTGAGTTGTCTTCCTTACGGAGATATGAATAAAATCCGGCTCCTGCCCCCTAGCTTCAGCGATCCATCAAAGTACATGTTCAATGCTTCTTGAAGTCGTCGGATATGGGTTGTTGGAGCTCCGTCCATTCAGCGATGAAATCACGGAAGTGCACGGGATTTGATTGCTCTTCTCGGGGTGAACTCTAGATTCAATGCTCCAGAGTTCTCACGCCCACTTTGATATTTGGCTTGTTGAATCTACGTTTCCTCGGGATATCGCCTAGTGGTGAGTCGATCCTGCTTGTAATCTTAATAATTTTTTGTCAAAGTAGTGTCGAAGCTTCCTTGATGTGATCGGTATGGAATAGAGTAGTTTTTATCGTGAGGGGTATCAAGCCTTGGACTCGGATAGGACCTCGCTCACGTAGTAAAGCGGCCTCCTCGAACTTTCTTTGAGTTGTCAGAGCTCTTCTCTCTCCACGATGATTCTTTGAGGCCGACCCTTTGTATTTGTTCTTTGCTATGTAGGCGGGGAGTTCTTCTTGATCCTTTGGAGGTGTTAGGAATTTGGATTTTGTTGTAAGGTATTGTTTGAGTTCTTCAAGCGCCTTGTCGCATCATCCGTCCATTTTGAATTCTCCTTTGGTCTTGATGAGTTTGAAGAAGGGTAGCCCTTTCTCTCAAGCTTGGATATGAATCATTGAGTCTTTGCCATGCATCTGTGAGCTTACGGGCGTCCTTGGCAGCCGGGGTTGTGTCATCTCGGTGATTGCTTTTGATTTGCTTGGTCTTTGGCTTCAATGCCTCATTCAATGGCGACCAAGAAACCCGATGGCTGCCCGATGGTACTCCAAAGGCGCATTTGGTTGGATTGAGCTTCCATTTCCACTTGTTGAGGTTCTTGAAAGTCTCTTCGGATCTTGAATCGGAGTTTTACGGTTCTCTTGTTTTCACCACTCGTCGTCTCACGTATGCCGGCATTTTTGCCAATCGCTCTCTAAACAACGTATGGCTCTTTGATCACGTTGCTCGTTTTTCAATCGAAGGACATTGTTTTGTAGCGATGTAGGCACCGAAGGGGGTGATAAAGAGGTTTTGCTCTGATCTTCTTTCTTCGGTAGCGATCTAGTGGTATCTGGTAACAATCCAAGAATGATAATAGAGCTGATCTTTGTGGAGTCCACTATGCGGTCGATCCTTGGTAGCGAAGGGATCTATTAGGCGATGTTTATTCGGTGCGTGTAGTCCACACATTCGCCAATCACGAGGTGTTCTTCTTACGGACGGAAGCTGGGTTGGCTAGCCCGGTCGGGATGTAGGATTTCTCGATGAATCTGCTGCTTGAGTAGTTTCGCAATTTCCTTCTTGTTGGCTTCCTTCTTTTCTAGTGAGAACCTCCTTAGTCTTTGCTTGATGGGTTTGGATCCCATATTGATGTCGGTCACGTGCTCGGCCCGGCTCCCTTGGGACACTTAGGGCATGCTGCGGTTTCGAGGCGAATATTTCTGTCTTTGTCTTAGGAAGGCGGTGGCGCGAGTTCCTATTTTGGAGATAGATGAAGTGATGATCGCCGTCTTAGATGGATCGCCCGTGCGTAGGTCGATGTGCTTGGCGTCGGCTTCTTCTGAGTGGGATCGGGATTGCTTGCTTCTTGGGCGGTATCTCGAGTTCTTACGGATTTGTCTCCTCTACCATTTGATTGAGTTCCTTTTTCTCCAAGAGCTCTCCCATCTTGTTTGCAATCCCCACGGCTTATGCGTCACACTTTCGAAAAGCCTTTTTGAGGTCCCCTTTGATGGAAGAACCCCAAATGGTGCCGGCATCTTTAGTAGAAGATCACGGGTAGTGTGGAATAGCCATGAATTTTGCAATAGCGAGGTCTTCCCATGATGGCGTGATATGGTGACTCGAGATACGCCACCTCGAATTTGATGTACTCTGTCGGTGGTGGATGGAGATCCAAATGTTTGGCAAGGTGACTTGTCAAGCTGGTATGGTACGCTTTCGTCGGGTACTATCCAGTAGAAAAGTCTTTGGAAGAGCAATTAACCGGGAGAGGTCTAGTCCCATCTTGTCGGTGTTTACGAGAATATGATGTTCATTACGCTCCACCATCGATCAATACCTTGGTAGCCCGGTTACTCCGGCTATTGTAGGTTCGGTACCAAAGTGCAGAACTGCGTTGCCCACACTCGTCCATTGATCCTCCACGGTGAATTGAATCGGGTATTGGGACCAATTGAGAATGCCGTGGTGTTGCGGGTTCTGCTTTGCCATGATTGATCGGTGCTAGCTTATCTTGTCTCTTGCTCTTTGATCCGGGTACTCGAGGAGAATATGGCGTTCAAGGATCTTGTTGCTTTACGGAATCCCCATCTTTGGCTCTTATTTGGCTTCTTCTTTGTTTTCTTGATTGTTCCCCTTACGGCCGAGTTGTTTCCTCCCTTGTACCTTTCACGGAATGTGGAGCGATTTAGAGCGTGTCTTGAGCTCGGGGTGATAGATGCAAGGTAGGTCTTCTAGCTTGATATTATACATTCTGTCGCCGTTGTTGTTGTTGTTGAACCTTTGTTTGTAGGGTTTCTTCGACTTCTTCGCCATTGCGGCGGTGTTGTCTGGTTTTCGCTTCTTTTCTTTGTTGAGGGTTGTTACGCTCTTTCTTGGACTTCTGAGTTCTTTCTTTTGGAAGGCGATCTCGGGTTCTTTCTTCGGCTCCGATCATCTTCTCAATGATAAGCTTGAGGCGCTTTCGTTTGTCCTTGGGTTGTCTTTTAGAAATCAGAAGGCTGCCATCTTGAGAAAATTCCATTCGAAGGCATCTATCACTTCCCTTTCGGTGATATCATGTACTTGGGATCTCATCTCCCCAAATCTTCGGTAGTAATCTCTCAAGGATTCTCCGGAAACGCTTGAGGCTTTTATTTTCGGCTGAGTAATAGGATGGGTGATGATTCTGAGGATTCTTTGCCGGGAATGCTTTTACGCAAGTCTTCGATGTCGGATTGAGCCCTCTTCGATCTTGTCGAACCATTGGGCCGGTAGAGCCTCTAGGGCCATAGGAAGAAGGCGACTTTTTGCGTCATCATCTCCTCGGCCCGGCTCAATGGATTGCGGTAGACTTCGAGCCATTGTCTTGGCTCTGTTTTCCCCATCGTATTTCGAGTGGTTTGGCCAGTTTGAACTTTGGGGGTAGTTTGACTTCTTGCAATCTTTCAGCGAAGCAAGGAAATCTGTCGTAGCTTCCGTCGTTCTTCCTTCAAGTCCTCTCGAGGGTTCCTCCTCTCTCGGATGAGTTCAAGTAGGTCGATATGTTGACTCTGCCGACTTCTTCTCGTCGGCTTGGTCTTGGGCGGGACTTTCCTCTCGGGGTCTCAGTGCTTGTCTACCATCCCTCGGGGTGGCGGAGTTGTTGGAACATACCGGCCTTCGGCTGTCGAAGATGTTGGATCGACTTCTTACCGTGCATGAAGGCTGTTGCGCCATTGGTGTGATGTGCGGGATCTCTTTCCACGGGTAGCCTTACGCAAGGCCTCCTTGATGAGCCTCTCCTCGTCATTTAGGTCTATAGCGATCTTGGGGCGGTCAATCAACCCTTGCGGCCTTTCGGGTTGCTCGTTGATCGTCTTCGGCTTCTCTTTTGGACTTTAGCCTTTTCGTATTTGTGTAGATCGGCTTGGTATTTGTTCGGGGCTTGCATGCGGCGCATTTGCCTTACTGATTTGGCGTCCTCCTTGACTTGTTCCTTTTCAGCCTTTCTTGATGTTGGTGTTTTCCTTCGTCTTTAAAAAGGGTTCTTTAGATCGTAGAGATGTTTGATAGGCCTTGTCCGGTGGACGATGTCAAGGGCATAAATTACGGTGCAAATTAAGTGGGGTCTTATTTGTAGCCACCATAATGATTTCATCGGCGACCGTAGCCTTGAGCGCCACTCCTTCCGTCTAGGGTAGATCTGCGATGTTGGTCCTCCACTGGTCATCCTTGTTGTCTTCTGATCGGCCTGTCGGGGTTCTTGGCGATGGATGATGCATTCCTCACGGGGTTCTTGTTAAGATATGAGCCCTCTTTGCGCGCCCTCCAAAGGAATCTCAATCTTCTCTTGATCGTCTTGGCGGCTTCTTGAATCTGTGAGCAGCTGAGTTTGCGTAGCCACAGTAGGCGAAGAAAAGATGTCTGGTGGTGTCGAGGTTATATCAAATTCGCCTTCTTTTCCCGAGTCGAGGTAGCTTTTGATCAAAAAGTTTCGGTTGGAGTAATTTCCTTATCTGGTCGAATTAGGAGTTGTGCTTTGAGTCGCTCTTGGAGTAAAACTTTTGAGCCACTGGTTGTCCACCTTCCCGAGCCGGTTTAGGGTTTGGGTCTTTCTGCGTGAGACTCGAGGCGGGTTTCGAGCTTGTTCTCCGTCTTGAGCGCCGGTAAGCGTCGATTTCTTTGGAGCTTCGGTGGTTCGGTTCTAGCCGATCTTGGGTTCCTCGATGATGCGACGAGCCTTGCCGTCGTTGTTGACCTCGCAAGCCCATGTTCGAAGATGATCGTCTTCCTCATTTGGTGAACTCATGATGTAGGTGGTCCGCCCGGACTCTCGTTTGAAATTCGGCGAGCCCCTACGGCGCGCCCGGTATCGATGTTTCTGACCAGAGAGCACGCCCGCGGGGTGAACCGAGGCGGTTTGTTCGGGCCTCGATGAACTGGGGCGGCGGTTTGTTCTTGGTGACATTGAAGCGGGGTTTTTATCTTTGGTTCGGGCCCTCGTCAGGATCGAGTAAAGACCTTTATGTCGGTCGGCGTGAGCTGTTTTTGATTGATGGGGTTAGCAGGGAATCGGCTATGGAAGCTTCTAGCGCTTGGTGGTGGCCAAGCTTGTGTTATGTGTTAGTGCTCTCCTCACGAGGTGTTCCTTGGCCGCCTTTTATAGTCTAAGGGCCAAGGAACTCGCTCACCGATCCTAGTCGGATCTGAAGAGGGTTTTTCGTAGAGGAACAAACACAGAACTCTAAACAAGGTAACGACTAGTGTTCTATCCTAATTACAACGAGAAGTCACGCTTGTAGCTATGCTTCCATTGCCTTACGGGGTTGTTTGTGGCATGCGGGCTAGGATAGCTTTCCCTGCGAACAACTTCGATAGAGTTCTTTGGTGATCTGTTTCCACAAGAACTTCGCTCACGATCTAGTCGGATCTGAGAGAGAGAGGGGTTGTCCGCGGAGGCGAACACCGAACTCTAAACAAGGTAACGACTAGTGTTCTATCCTAATTACAACGAAGTCATCGTAGCTATGCTTCCATTGCCTTACGGGAGTTGTTTGTGACATGGCTGGGATAGAACCTTGCGAACAACTTCGGTAGAGTTCTTTGGTGATCTGTATCCACAAGCCCACGAGCATCTTAAGGTCAGTCATGAGAGTTGCCTTTGCTTTTCTCGGGTGAGGCCTTGATATGGTCTTCAAGATCATCTTTCACGGTGCAATTTTGAAAAAAAAGTGCACCCGTAGGGTGTAACCCGAGCTTCTTGCTTTTTGGCACAAAGATTTCTGGAAGATCTTTGAGTTCTTCTCCTTAGTCTTGAGAGTTCTTCTCGTCGTCGGAGCTCTTCTTTCTTCAAAAAGAGCCTTGTTCCGCTAGCCCCGAGCATCTCGGGTTTGAGTCATGAGAGCTTCCTGCTCTTCTCGGATGCGACCTTGATGCGATCCTTGTTGTCTTCATGCGATTGTGCACTTTTGTTGAAAAAAAGTGCACCCGAGATAACCACGAGCTTCTTGCTTTTTGGTACCGCAATTTGGAAGGTCTTTGAGTTCTTCTCCTTCGTCTTTGAGTTCTTCTCGTCGTCGAATTCTTTTTGAAAAAATGGGTGCTTACGGGTATCTTTTGTTTGCGGCGTCTAAGAGTTCTTTACGTAGATAGAGCTCTTAGAGGTTCTTCATTTTCGAGATTTTGACCGTTTCTCTTTTTTCCGTGCGGTCGCGAGAGTCGCGATGCGCTTTTCTGGCGCTCGTTTTTCCGGAAGCGTCGGTGCATGGCGGTCATTACCATAAATTCCATGCTGCGTGATTTGAGGTGACCGCTCCTTTTTTCTTTGGTTGCCTCGTCTTACGTGGACTGGTCCATAGGCATCTTTAGTTACGCCTAACTATAAATATGGCCGTCTTGCCGTTGATGAACGGGCGTCTTTTTTCTTCTCTGCTTCTTCTTCTTCTAGGACCATCTCTCCTCTCGTAGAAAAAAGCTTCTTTCGAGCTTGGATCCATGGTGGTGTCGTTGAGTGAGTTGGATCGCCCAGGGAGTCTTCTTGAGCCGCCGAGGTTCTTTCGCAGTGAGGGATGTCATGTGATTGGGAATAGCGGCGAGGCTATTCCTTGGCGATTCCACAAGGGAAAGTTTGAGGAGTGAGTGTGGGATGTCTTGTGATCTAAGATGATCTCTGTCCTCCTTCGTTTTTCGATTGTGGGTCGGGTAGGGGTTCCTTTCGGTTACCCTCACGAGCCTCTTTGATCTACTTCCTCGCCGCTTGGGTAGACATATCTAAGGCTTCCCAACCGGTATTTGTCGCCCTTCGTCTTGAGGGAAGGTTGTGCCTTTTGAGAATTCTTTGAAGAGGGGTGCTCTTTGGGGGTGCTTTCTTCTACTCTTTGTGGAGTTGGCGCTCCCTTTGGGATCTTTCATCTTTTGCGATATGGTGAACTCGGGGCCTTACTGCGAGAGGGTTCTTTTTCGCCGGGTAAACTTATCTTGATCACGGGGTCCATCGCGTTGCTAGCGTCGTTGGGGTTCTTGAGCTCGGTGTTTATAGACTTGGGCGCAAGGGTCTTGACTTGGTGTGCTTCGGGCCCATGGGGTTGAGATCTGGTCGAGGCTCTCGTCTTCTTCGCCGGATTGGATGCCGGCTCCTCTTGTGAGGGGGTTGTACTCTTTAGGATTATAGGGCCCCAAGTCTTCTTTGTATCTTGTGCGTGGGAGTTTTGTTGGGGTCCGTGTATCGAGTCTTCTTTGTATCTTGTAGGAGTTGTTTCCCATTTAACTTGTAATCTTCAAGGTCTTTGAATAAAGATTTGTCCCTCATCCATCTTGTATTTGTACTTCTTATATGATTCTCATGCGCCGATGCGGACTTGTTGCGATTTGTTCCTGCTAGCTCTTGATGTGGTCTTGAATGTTTTCCTCGGATGACTTGTTGATATTGCGCCTTTAGAGTGCTTAGGCTCTTGTCTCCTTCTTGTAGATTCGTCTTGTAGAGTAGTTTGGAGTCTGCTCCAAGGCGTCAATGTTGTTTCTCGATGATTCGGCTCGCTTGTCTGTAGACTTAGGCGAAGATAGTTTGAAGTCTTGCTTCGAGTTGTCGGGGTTGTTTCCATGACTTGTCGGCTTGTCTTCACCGTAGATCGTCTTTGAAGTTTGTATAGGATCTAGATCCGCAATGGCTTTTGGGTTGTTTCTTCCGCCCAGCAGGCGTCGGTGGCTACTTTGTTCATAGGTCTTGCCATAGTAGATTGGAGTCTTGCCCGGTGCTTGAGTTTTTCTTACGAAGGATTAGCTTGCCTTTTACGTAGACTAATGCGAGAAGGTAGTTACGAGTTTTTCCTCGGGTTCGGGGTTATTTCCTCACGGAGAATCAGCCCATCTTCTCTGTAGACTTGGAGGAAGATTGTTGTAGAGCCTTGCTTGGGTTGTGGGAGTTGTTTTCCTTTGACAAATGACTTTTGTCAAATTCTTGAACTTGTCATGATGAGTGGAGGCTTGCTTTTGAATTCGAGTTGTTCTTTCTAGAGTATCGGCTTGTCTTTTGTAGATTAGCTGAAGGTGATGGAGTCTTGCTCACGGTCTTCGGGGTTGTTTCTTACGAAGATCCATTTCGTCTTTTCTATGGTATGCGGTGTTGGTGGAGTCTTGCTCCTAGTCTTGAAGATTGACTCGTCTTTTTTGTAGACTAATTTGGTGTTGGTGGAGCCTTGCTCACGGTCTTCGGGTTGTTTCTTACGAAGATTCAGCTCGTCCATACGTGGACTTCTTGATGGTGGTTGCGGCGTCCCCATGTTGCCGGGGTTGTTTTCCTCGGCATGTGACTTGTGTCTTCTTACGAGACTTGTCGTCCGCGATTGTTGAAGGGTTTCTCTCGGGCCGTTTGGTTTCTCCTTTTAGGCCCTCTAAGCGTTGTCTTTTCTTAGGCGTGCTAGTGTAATTTGGTGGAGTCGTGCTCGAAAGGGTTGTTCTAACTTCGGGGTTGCGGCTTACGGGCTAGGCCTCTCCCATGCTTTGTCGAGTGGACTATTCACATGGCGTCCTTGTAAAGGTTCTGGTCAGGGCCCATTTAAGTGCAAGCGTGGGCCGAGAAGGTCAAGATGGTTGGGTTCCTATTTCATAACTTTGCAATCCACCTTGCACGGTTTGGGCTCCCAGCACTTCGAGAGACTTATGTGAGGCGATGGGTTTCTATTTCACAACACTACACGTTCATGCCGGTAGAAAGGCCGTCGCCGTCATTGGACATAGTGGCACTTTACGGACCCTCGATGGCCTCTGCGACCTAGGCGGGCGATCCCAGCGTCCTCTTTTCTCAAGAGTCGAGAGTTCACGATCTTCGCTAGGATTTAAGGTGTGGATGCTATTCGGAGCTGGGGCGTCGTGTGGTTCCACCCTTGGAATTTGACCTCCGTTACGGTGGTGGGGGTTGCCTTCTTTTGGTGGACTTCTTTCCGTGAAGCCAATTCGGGCTGTTTGTTCATCTCCCTTGGGAGGCATGCGGCTATACTTTTGGCGACTTGTTTTGGTTGAAGTGCTTGGTAGCCGGCGTGTTGGTGACCTTTTCCTTGTTCGTTGGTCGGGGTTCTTCTCGGGCTTGATCTTCTTCTTGTTGAAGTGTCGGAGAGTTGTTTTTATGTTACGCTTCTTCTCTGTTGCCTTGAGTTCCTCGATTATGGGTAGAACCGCCGGAGTTGGCTTATGTGCGGAGTTTTTGATTTCTTCTCCTTGCATGGCCATCGGTTCGTAGGTTCTGGTCGGTACTCTTTTGGCGATGTATGGTCCTTCCCATGGGATTTGAGCAATTTGTGCTTGCCTTCCGTCTTTTGATTTCTCTTGAGTACTTGATCTCACGGGTTGAGGTTTCTTGGGCGTGTGCTCTTGTCATAATGCCTTCTTAGTCCTTTGCGGATATCTTGCGTTACGGAGGATTGCATTCGATCGACTTCTTGGTCGATTTTAGTCTTCTTTATGCGTTCTCCTTCTCCTTCTTCAAATTGCTTTCGATCCTTGGAGAGCTCCATATAGTCTGCGGTAGAATGGCCGATCCATAGGTTAGGAAGAAGGGTGAGTAACTGTTGCTCTGTGATTTGAGTTCTTAGGCTAGCGACTTTTGGAAGTTCTTCAATCCATTTTGCATTCGTAGTCTTTGAGTTCTTCATATAGTCTTGGCTTTAGTCAGGCAAGGATGAGTCCGTTAGCTCTTTCGACTTGTCCGTTAGCGAGGATGTGCCCACGAAGCGTAGTCTATCCGTATGCCACAATCTTGTGCCCAATCTTCAAATTCTGCTTTGTGAGCGGTGATCAGGGTCGATTGATGATCTGTTGGGCATCAGAATGCATGCATGATCTCTTGAATGAGCTGCGTGTTTTGAGGTGGCCGCTCCTTTTTCTTTGGTTGCCTCGTCTTACGTGGACTGGTCCATAGGCATGTTAGTTTGCCTATAAATATGGCCCTTCTTGCTTCGTTGAGAAACGAGTGTGTCTTTCTTCTTCTGCTTCTTTTTTTCCTCTTGGTGTCTCTCTTCTTTTAGAAAAACTTCTTTACGAGCTTGATCCATGGTGGTTCTCTTGAGTGAGTTGGATCAGCCTCCGCGTCTTTTGTATATACGGGTTCTTACTGAGTGAGGGATGTCTTGTGATCGGGGAATAGCGGGAGGGCTATTCAGCGGCGATTCCACACCGAGAGGGAAAGTTTGGGGGTGAGTGCGGGATGTCTTGTGATCTAAAGATGATCTCCTCTCCTCCCTGCGTTTTTCTTGGTGTGGGTCGGGTAGGGTTCTTTTTGGTTTACCCTCTAAGCCTCTTTGTTCTACTTCCTCGCCGCTTGGGTAGACATATCTTAGGGTTCCCAGCCGGTATTGAATCGTAAGCCTTCGTCTTCGGGGAAGGTTGTGCCTTTGAGGAATTCTTTGAAGATGGTGCTCTTTGGGTGCGCTTCCTTCTACTCTTTGTGGAGTTGGCGCTCCCTTTGGGCTCTTTTCATCTGGCTGCGATCATGGTGAACTCGGGCCTTACGCGGAGGGTTCTTTTCTTCTCCGGGTCGCTTATCTTGATCACGGGGTCCATTATTTTTGCCGTCGTCGGGGTTCTTGAGCTCAGTGTTTATGGACTTGGGCGCAAGGGTCTTGACTTCAAAGTAGCCTTGAGTTGTTGAGACTTCGGGCTCTTGGGGTTCGAAGTCTGGTCGGGCGCTCCGTCTTCTTCATTTGTTGGATGCCGGTTTCTCACACTTTGGTGTTGTACTCTTTAGGATTGTAGGGGCCCGGGTCTTCTTTATATCTTATGCGTGGGAGTTCTTGTTGGGCTCCGGGTGCATCTGAGTCTTCTTTGTATCTTGTAGGGAGTTGTATCCCATGTAACTTGTAATCTTCAAGATATTGAAAAAAGATATACGTCCCTTATCCATCTTGAAATTGTTACTTTTTGTATGATTCGATCTTGCTTCGTGCGGACTTGTTGCGATTTGTTCTCTGCTTGCTCTTGGAAGTGATCATACGGGTTGTTTTTCCTCTACGATGACTTATTCGCGATTGCGCCCTTTAGAGTTCTTCCTTAGGCTTAGGGTCTTATCTCCTTCTTGTAGACTCGTGCAGGAGTTGTTTGGAATCATGCTCTATGACATCGGTGTTGTTTCATCGATGATTAACTCGCCTTTGTAGACTTGTGCGTAGATAGTGTTGAAGTCTTGCGAGAAGTCGTCGGGTTTGTTTTCTGACTTGTCGGCTTGTCTTCTTGTAGACCATTTGGAATAGCATAGGATCTTGTCCTTGTCGCCTTTGGGTTGTTTCTTCCTTGGTCGTCGGCATTTCTTTGTTCATAGGTCTTGCCGTAGTAGATTGGAGTCTTGCTTGATTTGAGGAGTTCTTTCAATTAGGAAGGAATCAGCTTGCCTTTTACGTAGACTTGCGGGGATAGTTGTAGAAGTGCCTTTCGGTTTTGTCGGTGTTCATATCTTGACAAATGACTTGTCTTCTTCTTTAGACTTGTCAAGATGATTGGTGACTTGCTCTTGAATTCGAGTTGTTCTTTACGGAGTATCGGCTTGTCTTTTCTATAGCGGTATTTGAAGGTGATGGAGTCTTGCTCACGGTCTTGAGGTTGTTCTTACGAGTTTTGAGCTCATCTTTTACGTAGACTAGGCGTTGGTAGGGGAATCTTGCTCTTGGTCTTGAGGGTTGTTTATTACGAAGATTGAAGCTTGTCTTTTTACGTAGACTAGGCGTTGATGGAGTCTTGCTCACGGTCGCCGGGGGTTGTTTCTTACGAAGATTGGCTTGTCTCTTACGTGGACTTGCTAGCGGTGGTTGGGGCATCCCTAGGTTGCGGGGTTGTTTTCCTGCGGCATGTGACTTGTGTCTTCTCTTGGGACTTGTCCGCGATTGTTTTGGAGGGTTTTCTCGGGCGTTCGGTTTTTTCCTTTTAGGCCCTCTGGCGTTGTCTTTTCTTAGACATGCTAGTGTAATTTGGTGGAGTCGTGCTCGAGGAAAGAGTTGTTCTAACTTCGGGGTTGCGGCTTACGGGCTAGGGGCTCTCCCATCTTTGTCCACGTTAATTTGTCACATGGCGTCCCTTGTAAGGTTCTCGATCCAGGGCCCATTTAAGTGCCTTTGCGGGTGAAGGTCAAGATGGTTGGGTTCCTATTTCATAACTGCTTTGCAATCCACCTTGCACGGTTTTTGGGCTGCTCTCCTTTCGAGGACTTGTGTGAGGCGATGGGTTTCTATTTCACAACACTACACCGTTCCACGCCCGATTTGAAAGGCCGTCGCCGTCATTGGACATAGTGGCACTTTACGGACCCTCGATGGCCTCTGCGACCTAGGCGGGCGATCCCAGCGTCCTCTTTTTTCAAGAGTGAAGTTCACGATCTTCAGCTAGGATTTAAAGGTGTGGGCGTTATTCGAGCTAGGGCGTCGCGTGGTTCCACCCTTGGAATTTGACCTCCGTTACGGGTGGTCGGGGGGTGCCTTCTTTTGGTCGACTTCTTCTCGTGAAGCGCCAATTCCGGGCTGTTTGTTCATCTCCCTTGAGAGGCATGCGGCTTTTTAGTATGGGCGACTTGCTTTTTCTTTGAAGTGCGGTAGCCGCTTGATTTGGTGACCTCTTTGTTGAATGGTCTAGAGTTCTTCTCGGGCTTGGTCTTCTTCTTCTTGAAGTGTCGAGAGTTGTTTTTTGCTGCTTATTCTCTATTGCCTTGAGTTCCTCGATTACGGATAGAACCTTACGAGTTGGCTTATGTGCCAAGTTTTTGATTTCTTCTCCTTGCATAGTCATCGGTTCGTAGGTTTTGGTCACGGTACTCCTTTGGCGATGTATGGTCCTTCCCATGAAATTTGAGCAATTTGTGCTTGCCTTCCATCTTTTGATTTCTCTTGAGTACTTGATCTCTTTGGGTTGAAAGGTTTCTTGGGCGTGTGCTCTTGTCATAATGCCTTCTTAGTCCTTGTAGATATCTTGCGTTACGGAGGATTGCATTGATCGACTTCTTACTTACGGTCGATTTCTAGTCTTCTTGTACATTCTCCTTCTCCTTCTTCAAATTGCTTTCGATCCTTGGAGAGCTCCATATGAATCTGCACGGTAGAGCGGCCGATCCATAGGTTAGGAAGAAGGGTGAGTAACTGTTGCTCTGGCGATTTGAGTTCTTAGGCCCCAGGGCGACTTTTGGAAGTTCTTGATCCATTTGGCTCCGTAGTCTTTGAGTTCTTCATATAGTCTTGGCTTTTAGTCGGCAAGGATGATCCAGTTTGCTCTTCGACTTGTCGGATTGCTTTGAGGATGTGCCTGAGAGGCATAGTCTATCCGTATGCCACAATCTTATGCCCAATCTTCGATGCGCGTACGTGAGCGGTGATCAGAGGTTGTTGGCATTTGTTAAGTGCTAAAAGAATATGAAGGATTACGCAAGCGCCGCAAGAACACCTACCATTGTAGCTTTTCCCTAGGATGAGTATTCTAGAGTATGGTATCCTGAGGGAAGCTTTGGCTAAGAATTCTAATAAGTGCAATCATGTATCCACTAACTTAGCAAACCACTAAACTATAGTGAGGGGGTAATAGTTAAAGGATAAGTAAAGCATAAATATAATAACCTACCTAAGATATCAAAGAATAATTAAACTAATCAAGAGGTAAAGGGAGAATCAAGGTTCTGGATACTTCTCTATTACTTGAGGTTTTATGATAGCAATTATACTAATACACTTTGGAGCGGCGAGATCCGTCCCAACTCGAAGAAGGCGGGAAGAAGGTAGTTGGGAGAAGGCTGCCAAAGCTCTCGAAAACACCAATCCGAGCGTGATGGACTACAAAGGCCTTCTGAGTTTGTCACCCACTGGGGGCTACCACAACTATCGAGGTGGGATTGGGGCGTAACCTCGGGTAACCTATAGCCCTAGACACCAAGTCTACACTATCGATTACTACTCTAGCTACCTAGCATAACTAGAGCCCTCAATACGAGCGGAGATCCCATGCAATAGTATAACAACTATACTAACCATATATGAAATACATGGAAGTAAATAGAGAAAGATAAATATATGAATCTTAAATCTTGTAGAGAAGATACAAAGACATACCATACTCACGAAGACATCTCGAGCAGGGAGCATAGCTCCTCTCCTTTACTCTTGATTAGATCTAAGTTAGATCCTAATCTAGTTCTAATACATGTCTAATCTGCTTCTAATTACATGGCTAATCTTCTTCTAATCTACTTCTAATTCACTAATCGGAGAGAGGTTATCCTTACATTGGGACACCTCTGGCGAGATAATGGTAGAATGAGATAGAATGAATTAGGGTTTCACCCTAGAATTAGAGGTCTTCTTATATAGGCCTTGGCGATGAGCGATAGCCCTTGGATCAAAGCGGGCCTTGGCAGCGGTGTAGATACAACCTCAAAATCGATTTACAAACAGGCCTAAGAATGGACTTTGTTTGGCTCTTTGTGGCACGGCTGGTAGCCCAAATCCCCTGGTAGCCCGGTCTTGTGTAAGTAGAGGCCATGTTTCTCTGGTATCTTACGGTACCTTCTATAGTGTTTTAGTCCACATTTTGGGTTAAGTTACTTCACGGTCAATGCTTGCCATTGTATGAGATGTATATTAGGAACTTTCTCTCCATTCTTCTCTGCATTTTATGCGGTAAGTCACTGAAAAGATATAAATCACCAAAGCTCGTT